>APFE031378179.1:0-10576 GCA_000404065.3 Pinus taeda
GGAGTATTCTTCTATCATGAAGAATGATGTTTGGGAGGTGGTGCCGAGGCCTGAGGGCAAGTCCGTGGTTACTTTCAGATGGCTTTACAAGGTAAAGCATGCTGCAGATGGCAGCATTGAGAAATTCAAAGCGGGGTTTGTGGCTAGAGGGTTCTTCCAGGTAGAGGGAGCTGATTATGAGGAGACCTTCGCTCCCGTGGCTCGATATACTTCGATTCGCTTCATTATATCGATAGCAGCAGAGATGGGTTGGAAGATCCACCAGATGGATGTGAAGACCGCATTTCTCAATGGCTTCATACAGGAGGAGGTGTACATGAGAAACCACAGGGCTTTGAGGTGCATGGGAAGGAGTCCCATGTGTGCAGACTGAAGAAGGCCCTTTATGGCCTGAAGCAAGCTCCCAGAGCTTGGTACTCCAGGATAGACACTTATTTGCAGGGAATGGATTTCACAAAGAGTGAGGCAGATCCGAACCTTTACTTTATTGTGATAGGTGAGGAGCCTCTCATTCTGGTGCTGTATGTGGATGACTTGGTCATTACAGGTGCAGAGAGACTAATAGAGCACTGCAAGAGAGATCTTGCGACGGAGTTTGAAATGAAGGACATTGGCTTGATGCATTACTTTTTGGGTTTGGAGGGGTGGCAGGAGGAGGGGCATTTCTTCCTGGGGCAGGGGAAGTATATTCTGGACATCCTTAGCAGATTCCACATGGAGGATTGTAGACCCAAGTCGACACCGATGATTACCAACTGGAAGAAGCTTCATGCTTCAGATTCCGAGTTGGTGGATCCCACATTGTACAGGCAGCTGATTGGTTCCTTGATGTATTTGGTCAACACTAGACCAGATATCTGTTTTGCAGTCAACACGATGAGTCAGTTTATGTGTGAGCCTAGGAAGGTTCACTGGGTGGCTGCAAAACACATTTTGCGGTACTTGCAGGGGACAGTGGATTATGGTCTGGACTACAGGCAGGGAGATGGAGTGAGATTGGTAGGATACACTGATTCTGATTGGGCAGGTTGTGCTTCTGATAGGAAGAGCACTTCAGGGTGCTGTTTTGGGTTGGGTTCAGCAGTAATGTCATGGTTCAGCCGGAAGCAGCAGTCAGTAGCACTGAGTTCAGCAGAAGCAGAGTATATGCCAGCCAGTCTAGCTAGTTGTGAGGCCACTGGCTTCGCAAGATGTTGTTTGGCTTATTTGGTCAGCCGTTGAGACCTTCAGTGATTTACTGTGATAATCAGAGTTGCATTAAACTCACGGAGAATCCAGTATTTCATGACAAGTCAAAGCATATCGAGATCAGATATCATTTCATCAGAGACAATGTTCAGAAGGGAGCTGTGAAGCTTGAGTATATTTCCACTGATGAGCAGGTAGCAGACATTCTTACAAAGCCTTACCACGGGGCAAGCATGTTTACTTCAGAGACAAGATGGGTGTGGTGAGGAACACCTTCCTCGGTAAGAGGGAGTGTTGAAATTTGGTAACCCTGGGAGGTCAGTGGTTCCCTAAGGCTTTGATCTTTGGCCTAGGGAAAAGTGTCCAAAAGATTTTAATTTTTCTCCTAAAGTGACTTAATAATTTTTATAAAGTTAAAATCTAATTTAAAAGTGACTTTAAGTGATAAAGTTACTAAGTCTAATTTTAAAGTGACTTTTATAAAGTCGATGAAAAATTAGAAAGGAAAAGTGACTTTGGAAATAAATGACTAAGTGGGTCTTTATTAAAGTGGGTGAATTAAAAAATAGAAAGTGAGATTTAAATGTGCATTTAATCTCAGCCATTGATCTAAATCTATCTCAGCCATTGGATTAAGGGATCACCCAAAAGTCATTTAGGGTTGGGTTAAAGGAGGAAAAAGATCATTCATTCTTTCATGAGTAGATTGGGAGAAGGAGAGCAAGAGAGCAAGGGAGATTTCTGGACAGGAAGGAGAAAGAGGCAACAGTTTGGCACACATACCAGGCAGCTCTTCAGCAAATCAGTACAGCAAAAAAAGGCAGATTTTTGCTGAGAAAACTGGGAAAAACTTATTTTTGGGCACGAATATCGAGGAAGTGATTTTCTGCACGGAAACCGAGGTCTGTCTGTACGGTCCATACATCCGTATGTCCGTAGAGTCCGTACATCCGTACGGTCCATACCGCGCGTACAGGAAAGTTCCAGTTTGCCTGTTTGGCTGAAAAACAGATAAGTTTGCTTGCTGGAAATTTTATTTTGCTGAAATTTTCTCACTGTAAAAAGGCATTTTCCATAAATAAATAAGAGCTCTCAAACTGGTTTTTCCCAAGAGTTATAAGGGGTTTTTCCAGGGTCACATTGACCAAAAATATCAGTGTTTGAATGTGTTTTAATGGCTGTTTATTACTGCTGATTTTTATTTCTGCAATTTCCAGCGTTCTGTAAAATTTCCAGAATGTGTTTTCAGCAAATTTATTTTTTTTAGCTTGTTGAATGTATAGTTATGGGAAAGGGCATTTAACTACATGGAAGAAATAAGGAGAAACTGAAAACCGGAGTGGGAAAACAGAAATTTTTATAGGGATATTTTGTATTATCTCCAAGAACAATTTCCAGATTGGTTTCCTTCTCTATCAGATCATAGAGAGCTTCTTTGTAACCAGTGAAGTGCCTTGAGGCACCAGTATCAATAAGCCAATTTCCCAACAAGTCTGGGGAGTAGTAGTAGATAGAGTTGCTGGTAGATAATATTCATCTTGCTTATTGTTCACAATGTTAGATTCATACCTGGAATTTCTTGCCTTCTTGAATGGTTGTCCTCTTCCTTGATTTATGGCGCTTCTTCTACCTCTTCCTTTTGTCTTGTCATTCCTTGGATTGCCTTGAGAGGGATTTTGATCATCGTTCCAATGAGAGTCCCTTTTATCAGGGCACTCCCTTGAATAGTGACCTATTTTTTTGCAATTATAACATCATCCTTTTCTTCAACCCTTTGGTCCAGGCTTTCCTTTGAATTTAGCCCCGAAATTGTTTCTTCTTTTAGTATGAGAAGAAAAGGCAGAGGGATGACCCTTAAGTATGAGCATTTCTTGTTATTCCATCCTTGTTTCTTCTTGAATGCGTCTGGCCATTAATTCCTCGAATCCAGGAATTACATTACTGTTGAGAAAAGTAGTCCTAAATACATACCATTCGAATGGTAGTCCTCCCAGAGTTGTGAGTGTCATTTCCCTGTCAGAAATTACTTCCCCAATATATAGGCGATTGTTCTTGATCTTGGTGATCCTTAAGAAGTATGCTTGCATACTCTCATATTTCCCCTTAATTTCATTCAGCGTATTTCTAGGAAACAAAACTTGATTTGCATCATTAACTTTAAATAAACTCACCAGTCTATCGTAGATTTCCTTGGAGGTGCTTAGGTCGGAAACGTAGGCCACCAAGCGCTTGTCAATAGAGTCCTGGATGATTTTCCTTGCTTTGACTTCTCCCTTGGTCCATTTGTTCCTAGCAGTAGCAGATGTATTTGATGGAGGCTCAACAACTCTGCCTCTCACATGGTCCAACACTTCCTGTTCTTCTAATGTTAGATCAAGAGACATCTTCCATCTGTGGTAGTAAGACTTCTTACGAAGTTTGTCTTCAGCAGGGAAGTGTGTTGAGGACCCCATGGTTTGTTTAGATAGTCTTGCCAACCTTCTCTTTGGTGACTGCTCTTGCTCTTGCTTGGGCTTTTTCTTCACCTCAGCTCTGATACCATGCTAAATTATGGTATGTTCTATGCTTAGAGCATTTTACTTATTTTCTTTAATATTATCCACAGATTAGCAATCACATGTGCATATAGTAAAGTGCAGATAGAACATTAAACGATCAACAAAAAATAAGCCAAGACAAAAGAGACAAAATGTGGTGGCTAGCCAAGGATAAACCCCAATATGGGGAAACCCTTCGATCAAATCTTCTTTTATCTTCAATAGTTCAACAGAGAGAAATAGTACAAAATCTGATTTCTAAAATTTTATACCAACGGCAGCGAACCCTAGATCAGCAAAGTCAAACTTAGTCAAATGAGTGGAAATTGACCTCCAATATGTTTGGTCAATTTCCAATCAACTTGCCCTTGAACAACCTGAAGAAGCAGCCCTAGAACAGCCCCAAAAATTCAATCAACGTGCAGATTTCTGAAGTTGACTGCAGCCCTAAACTAGGGCAGTCAATACCGGTCAAACCTGATGTCAGATCTCCTCGATTTTTGTGCCAAAAATTGCGGCCTGCCTAAGAGAGGCAACCACACCCAATCCGCACTTCTTGGAAAGTCAACACTGGTCAACATTGGTCAAAGATGACTTATGGTCCTGTTTCTGCATCCTCTTTGCCCTAGGATGTCTTCCTTTCAGCCACATGTGAGAGAGAGAGAGAGACTCTTTCTGCGCAGGAGAGAGAGAGAGATGTGTGCGATGATGAAGTGTCCAAATGAGGAGAATGCTCCTTGTATTTATATGCAAAACGTTGAGGTCGAATAGACATGACTGTTGGGCTTAGCCTACATAAGTTGCTGGCCGACTTTGACAATTTTTCCATAATCAAAATAAATTCATATCTCCATCAATACTTATCGGAATCGGATGATCTTTAGATCAATCCTACACCTCTTGATGAGAGGAATCTAGGAAAAATAATAGTAGTCAAAAATAAGGTGATCCACATCGAGTTTGGCCCTAGTTGCCAATTTTAACAAAAAATCTTGAAAATTGCATTTAATCACCAAATAACACCAAGGAACTTTAAATTACAATTTTAATGATTCCTTAAGCAATTAGTCGAATGAAGAAATCAAATTTTTTTTAATGTGACAGAATTAAAATGAATCAAAAGATTAATAAATTAAAATTTTAATGGGCCATAGGCCACATTAAAAATTTTAATGTGAATGCGCAAATCTCTTTAATTTATTTAATTTTTAATTTTTAGATTTTTTAATTTTTTAGGTTTTTTTTTGTTTTTTTTTTGAGTTTGAGATTTTTTTTAAATTTTTAGATTTTTCAAATGTAAATAAAATCAAAATCCAAAATCATAAAAATTTAAGAACTGTAACACAAAAAAAATGAAATCAAAAAATACAAAAAGAAAAAAGAAAAGAAAAGAGAGATAAAAAACAATAAAATCAAAGAATGAAATAAGAATATAAAATCAATACAAAATCAAAGGTCAATAAAATTGAAATGATAAAATAAAAATAATGAAAAAGAAATCCAAAACCAAAGAATAAAATCAAAACCTAAGTCAAATTCAAATGAAACTAAAAAAATGTATATACGCTAACCCTAACCATATACCATGCAATTGTAATACAAAATAAAACAAAAAGTCGAATGTGAGTGTTTGTGCTGTGTAGGTTTGAAACTTGACGGCGGTGAATGGAGGGACTCACGACAACGGAGGAGAGATGAGGTCTACTCAACGAGTAGCAAACAGAGCCATGGGTTAGGGAAGAGGGAAAGAGTTGTGACGGTGATGGCTGAAGGTGCAGCGTTTGTTTGCAAGTATAAGGAAAGGTTGTCGTGTATGGAACGGAAAAGGATACACAGAGGAACAGTGATGGGTGAGGAGATCAAAGCCTGCTCAACTGGTTTGAGGATGGACATCAACGAGGAGTATAGAGATATGCAGATCGAGCAAGGAGAGGGTTTGCAGATAGGGCTGCAGATTAATTTGAAGGTTTACAAAGAGGGATCCGCGGGTTTGAAGGTTGAGGGAAGCACGCAGAAATGCTTGCAAGTCGAGGAACGTGCAGCAAGAGGAAGTGTAATGGACATGAGAGAAGGGAAGGATGCGTGAATTTGCAATGATGGATTGAGGACTGGTTTGGAACAACAGAGATGCATCAACGGTCAGCAAAGAGAAACGAAGGGTTGCAGGTCAAGAGGGAGCTTGAGTAGCAGAAATGGTTGCGGACAGGGAGAAGATGCAGTAGAAAAAACGGAAAACCCCAGGCAACAAAAATATTTTGAGAATTTTCTATTAGAAAACCCTCAAAATGAAGATAGATAGAAACCCAGCATAAAACAGTAGCCGAAAAACCCAAAAATTTTCCAGAAAACCTTGATTAAAATGTTATACTTCTGCTTAAGATTCACCAGTGAAACCCTTAAAAAATTGAATTATTTCCAGATAAAATCTTTTAAAAACTTGGGATTGCAAAATCTGGATAGAATCCTTGCAAAAATGATGTTGATGAACCCCAGAGATCTAGATCTTACCCTCCAGGGCCTAGATGTGAACTCTACATAGTTTTCTTCTTCAAACCTGTAGCTACATGACAACAAAAAACACTCAAACGATATATACAATGATAAAACTAAAACCCAAGTTAGAAAACCAGAAATAATTTACAGATCTATGTACAGGAATGGTAGATCTATTAGATCTTAGGAGTATGAGTCTAACTCCACTCTCAGATTTCACAGTCTAAGGCTCTCAACGGCTAGATCTATCAATTTTGCACATAAAAAATTAAATTTTTGAATTTTAAAGAAGGTGCTTAAGCTCAAAACCCTTCATGCATCACCAATAAAAGATATTATGATAAGCCCAAGATTATATTAAGTTGGGCTCTTCAGAAAACACATATTGGGAGTTGGTTGGTCCAACTAAAAACTTCCCCTAACGCCCAAGAAGCAAAAAAATCAAGATTTTCCTACAAAACTCAATCCAGCCATCAAAATAGACTGAGAAAATGATAATAAAATTTAGATAAATAGAGATACCTGCTATTACATTCAAAATTTAAATTATCACTTAAACCCTAGCAATTGAGCAAGATACTTGTACTCAAATCACTCTTCAGAAGCTATTATCAATGGCTAAAAAAAATTTACACATGAAAAACGACACACCTTACAGTATTTCCATGAAAATTAACACCGGCGAAGATTAACCCCAAATTCTTTCTTTATTATCCAGATAAAAATTTACACGAGAGCTTTTCGCTTAGCACACGACTCAAAGGTCGGATGATTTGATTGACGAATAACTTCCTATTTAAAGATAAATCCTCCAATGGCTAGTTCGAGTGATCCTTGTCAAAGCAATCTCGACCGTTGATGAGGATCAAAATTTCTTTTAATCTCATCCATCGAAATTTTAAATTCTTAAGGAACTCTGAATTTTTCAATTAAATGCATTTTAATTAATTCAAAAATTTAATTTTTGAATTAATTTCCCCAAAATTTTGACTTTGACTTAACCCCAGGGATCAAAGGCTTAAAATTTATCAAAATAATTAATTTACCTTAGTCCCGGGACCTTTTTGATTTTTAAGAACCGACGAATTTTGCCTTTGCAGATTTTAAATTTACCTAGGGCCTAGAATTAATTAAATTTCTGGCTTAGGTCATAATTAATTTTTCGCCAGCAAATTCAATTAATTAACCTATGAGGGGATACATTATTTTTTCAACCCTCAAGACACTTTACAACATGGTTTTCATATTTTTTTACATCATAAGGGGAAAAACCAATTTGCGATAGACCCTCACAAACTACCCATTTCTGCGACAAATATAATCCAGCATACCAAACAACTTGTAATTTGTAATAAAATAACCTAACCAAATAGTTAAGATTATGCCCAAATCACTTTTACATAGACTCGATCTATAACACTAGGACTCGCCTAAGATTCCAGTGACAAAATCCATTCCAACTTTGGGGTAAGACTGAAGGAAAACTCCATTGACCATCCAAGAATGTATCGGAGAGACAAAAAACCTCCCGGAATGTAGATCGTCACCAGAAAAGTAGGTTTACCTAGGAAATTACATATATGACAGATCTATTGATACTATTTACATCATATACATGCAGAATGGGTTTACATTATAACACGATCCTCACGCTGATAATGATAGCTGGACGACACGAACACATTGATCAGGTGTTATCCTTTTTGCGAAAAAAGGGGGTGTACTTCTATGGGTCATTGACATGTAGTGGTCAACATCTGGCTCTACTTGGGGACACGTTGCTGCACCGAAGGAATGTGAGAATCCATAATCTGCATCCCCACAACACACAATATAGCATAAGTAGCGTTCATTCAAAAATCTTCATATAACGTTAAACACAAAAAAGATAAAAGCTCTTCATTTATTAACTATCCTAATAACATGAAAAACATCTATCTAACTACAAAATGAAATACTGAAATAACAGGATATAAGGTTAGAAATACAATACAAAGATGACCTGTGGCAACAAATGTGTTCAATATAGTGCATACTGAGCATTTGCCTCCTTTCAAGCAAATCTGTTGGCTATTTCTCAGATGTGCCATGTCCAATCCTGCACATAGTAGGACTTTTTCCTATCCGAAAATCGAGTTGCTCATGGCCATCAGATGCATAAAACTGCTTTCTCATTCTCTTTCTCTTATGCTTTTTCTTTTTGGCAAGCTATATTATTGATGATGTGGAACAATATCAATGCCACAAATTTGGTCACTACAGACATGATTGTCCTAAAAGATCGATTGATAGAAAGAGAAAGAGAGCAACATGCCACTGTAGCAGATTTTGAAGAAATTCCAAAGAAACCCAAGAACAAAGAATCGGGTGACAAAGATTTCTTTTATTTCTCTACTCTTACAAGTTCTATTGCAGATAACGATTATTTATGGCTAGTAGATAGTGGTGCTTCAAGGCACATGACCAAAGATCACAATAACCCCACAAGCGTAATGGAAATAAGATTATCTCAAAAGGTAGAGCGTGGAGACAATAATAGTTATGCATTCAAAGGCATTGGGAAGACTTCTATTAAGCTGGAATCAGGTGAAAACGTTCATCTAAGCAACATATTATATGTATCAAGTTTGAAAAAGAATTTGGTTTATATTTCATGTTTGGAAGAAAAGGGAGATAAAGTAGCATTTGTTGATGGAAAAGTTCTTGTATGGACAAAGGGATCTACTATAGGTTCTGCTAGAGTAATTTGAATTTATGAAGGAAGGTTGTATAGACTCTTGAAACAACATGCTCAAGCATTTATACATTTGATATTAATCCATGTGAGCTTTGGTATAGAAGATACACTTACCTTCACTATAGAGCTTTGTTTCCTTTAAAACAAATGGTTTCAAGGGTTCCATATTTGCAAGTAAAACATGAAGTAGATCCAAGGAAATTTTGGATCTAGTCCAATCTGATGGGTGAGGTCCCTCACAATCCACAACAAAATGGAGTTGTTGAAAGGAAGAATAGAACCATTGAAAGAATATGTTAAGGCAATGACGCATGATCAATACTTGCCTATGTTTCTGTAGAGTGAAGCATCTATGAAAGTTGTCTACATTCAAAATAGAAGTCCTCATCGAATTTTGGAAAACAAGAATCCTAAAGAAGCATTCACCAAACAAAAACCACAAGTTGGTCATTTAAGAATATTTAGCTGTCCTGTTTATATCCAACTACCTAATGTGAAAATTCCTGAATCTAACACATCAGAAACCCCTACTGCAATTACTGGTTTACAATCTCCTACTTGTTCTTTACATTAACAAGTTATTTAATTGCATAAACATCGAAGTAAACACTGTTGCAGCCTTCACAAATATACAGATCATGCACTAAAATAAACTAAGACAATAACACAAGGGACACCATTATTTTTGGACAATCGTCCCCAAAAAAACCCAATTCGGAAAAACTAGTGCAACATATAGAGGGTTTGTATTATTAATCAGATTTCGTGAATACAACTAGGGTGCCAGAAATGGCTCACCCAATAGAGAATATCCTTGGTAGTAGTACTTCTATCCGGAGACAGATATTCCGGCAAATTAGCAACTGGATGTACAAACCCCACAGTGATTCCGGCTGTTCCCTATGCTGGACAGCGAAAGCTGCTCCAAGCACTGCTCTAAAACTGTGTCACCCTCTCCCGACTCAGAGTCTACTGATCTGCTCCCAGTCTACCCCACAGAATCTTCTTAGTGCTGCCTCTGAGGCCCAGAGTAAACCTCTACGCTTCTGCATTCACTGCGTCAGCCCTTCTAGGGTCTGTGCTATCTCTTTCGGCACTAGAATGCCTCTCTGCTATGTATTCTTCAGCCTAGAATGAAAATCCCTTGCTGAACAACCCCTCACTGCAACTCTGATCACTAACTCAATTTCCTCAGCAAACCTTGCCCCAGAAAACCGAATTCCTGATCTCCCTTGGTGTGTCTCCAACTAACCCTCAAGCCTCCTCTTATACCTTTCTTGTTGACGAATTATCGACCGAGATTAAGTCCCTAATCAATGGCTAAGATTAGAAGTGGCTTGATCCTCGTCTCTTAGAAATTTCTCACCCATATTATTATTTTTTTTTCTCTGCAGATACTAACTTCTATTAACTGAAACACAAAATATTTTTACATATGAGCGAGGCATTACAGCACTCGACAAACCAGAGCTGCCCCATTACAGACATAAGCTGGGGAAAGCAGTTACAGAGTCCATGATACCAGAAAGCATACATAGAGAGGAACATGCATCGGCAAGAAGAAAATCTGAGCCAGTCCAAAAACACAAAAAACCATGCGACCCAACTAAAACAAAGTTAT
>APFE031378197.1:0-10964 GCA_000404065.3 Pinus taeda
GGCACACAGCTTGTGTTGCCGCAGTGTTTGGAGAACCTGTCAGATGTGGTGGAGGTGCTCTTCCCAACTCTGGCTGAATATTAGAATGTCATCCAAGTATACCACTACAAATGAGTTGGTGAATGGCCGCAAGATGTCATCCATTAGCCTCATGAAGGTTGCAACAACATTCGTCAACCTGAAAGGCATAACCAACCATTCAAAAAGGCCCTCCTTGGCTTTGAAGGTAGTCTTCCACACATAAGAGGGTTCGATCGGTACCTGGTGATATCCTGACTTCAGATCAATCTTGCTGAAATATTTTTCCCCCTTTAGTTGGTCCAGGAGGTCATCAATCTATGGGATCGGGTACCTATTATGGACAGTGATCTTGTTCAGCGCCCAATAGTCAATACAGAGTCTCCAAGTCCCATCCTTCTTCTCTACCAACACAATTGGGCTCGCGCAAGGCGATGAACTCGGACGAATGTGGCCTTTCTACAGCAGCTCCTGAATCTGCCTTTTGATTTCACCATTCTCCAGAACGGAGCGCTGATAAATTGGTCCATTGGGTAGCGGCGCCCTTGGGGTCATATCGATGGAGTGCTTGACCTGACAATGCAGAGGAAACCCTACGGGGTAGGTGAAGATGTCCTCGTACTCCTCCACGACCTTGTCCATCTGTAGTTGTCGTGCATAGGGGCCCTGTCTGGAGGTTGTGGCCACTGTCTTCTTCTTTCCTTGAGGGCATATCATCAGGAAACCAAATTTTCCAGTTTTGGAAATGAGCTTACTGCATTCTTTTGCATTAATCAAAGAGATGGCAGTAGGCGGTGCTACCTCTGGTATCCTGTACAACTGATTTCTCAATGTAATAATAACAGCACGGGGCCTTGATTCATACACAGCATGTCGCTTCCACAAGCATGGTTTTCCTAATAATACATCACAAACTTCAAGGGGAGAAATGTCACACAATACCTCATCTGTGAAGGGCTTGATGTTGTATGGAAGGCGACATTGTTGGCTCACGCGAAGATCCCGTCCTTGGTGCAGCCACCTGATGGTGTACGGTTGTGGATGTGCTGTGGTCGGTAAGCCCAACCACTTCACGACCTCTGCCGAAATGAGGTTCTTTTGGCTCCCGCTATCGACAATGAACTGTAGCGGGGAGCCCCTTACCCACATCTGGGAGTGGAAGAGACGCTCCTCCTCCTCTGGATCTTCGGGTTCATTTTTTTTAATCTTGGCAGTAGCAACAGTGGTGTTGGGATCTGCATCAATGATCTCCTTCCCTTTGTCATTTCCCTTGTCGGGTTCTGACTCAAAGTTGGAACCTGCATCTAATTCTGAAACCTTTAGCTTAGCCACTGCTGACTGCTTCGCCCGACACTCACTTGTGTTGTGAGTGGAGCTCTTATGGAACTCACACCATTTTCCCGTGTCCTTTTTCAGCTTTACGACACTGTTCTTTGCTTGTAGCTTTGGCGGGTTGTCTTGGGCTGCCCCGCCTTGGCTTTGTCCTTTGTTCTGTGGTTTCGAGGCACCTTTCCCTTGCTTTGGATTCGCAGATCCAAAGTCTCGCTTATTTTGTTTAAACTTCTTCTCGATCTTGACGGCATATCGGTATCTATGCTGAGAGAGGAGATGTTCAAGAATTTCATTTCTTCCTAGATGTACCTGTGCAGGCAGCCGCGGTATTTGAGTATCAAATCCTGATCCGAATCCTTGATACCCAACTTCGTGCGAAGGGTATGGAAAAGATTGATGAACTCCAACACATCTTGATCCCTTCCCTGCCGTAGTGTGGTCCACTTTATGTATTCATCCTCATAGCTTCCAACAGGGTAGTATTGCTCCTTAATGGCATCCCGGAATGAATTCTAGGTGGGTGCGGCTGAAAATAGCGAGCCTGTAGTTTCATCCTTCTGCTCGCAGTAGGTTTACCACCAGTCCTTGATGTGGGGGGCTGCTTTGAGAAGAGCGAAAACAATCGTTTCCCGACTCGAAAATTCATGAACAGAAAAATAACCCTCTAGCAGATTTAACCATTTATCTACAGCATCTGCGTCTATCTGACCCTCGAATATGGGGATTTCAAAATTAACTTGTACCTTAAAGGGCGTGGCATTTCCAGAGTAGCTGTCGGAAGCCGATGCATCAGTTTTGGGTAGCTGCTGAAGGATTTGGGCAAAGTTGTCCATCATCGCGTTCCCTCATCCTTCTTCTCATCCGCCATGGGAGGCCGTCGGGATTTGCGAGGCTGGTCTTGAAAGGTTCGACCAACTCAAGCCCTAACTCCTTATATCCCAACCTTGTTGGGGACATGCAAAGAAAAACAGAGAAAAAATAGACTGCTCTGATACCACTGATCCAGGCTTAAACAAGAATGCAACAAATTAGAGAAATAACCATATACACAAAGATGCAGCGGAAATAATACTTCATTTCATTAATGGAAAACACTGAAATATGCTTACAACCAGAAATGGAAATAAACCAGCTAGGGCGATGGCAGCTTATCTCTGGAAGAGATGTGTGGCTCATGCCCTCTGAACCTGTGTTGAGGCTCAAAGGCCTATTTATTGTTGAGAAACAATGGAAAACCCTTCACATTCCAAAACCTGACCCTAGAAGATGAAACGCCAAACTGTGGGCCCCGTTTTTGGGTAAGTTGGTACATCAACTTCCTAGGGTCGCGAATTGGTCGTACTATCTCCGTTTAATGCGCATGATAGCCCATTTGAAAGATCTCTCCGAGGAATACGATGGAAAAGACTATTTTTAGGCAGAGAAATCATTGGCGGTAGATTTCCCCAAAAACATCATTTAGGGCCTCAAAACGGCTCTAGAAGTTTAGGACCCGAAAAACTGCTACAAATAGTAAACTGTGATATAATGAAGGAAACTGAAAAAAAAAAAAACTGAAAGAACCACTAGAGGGGATCCAAGTGGAATTAGTGGGTGGCCACCAGTATCGACCTGGATCATCCATATTTCTATTAGCCTTGAAAACATGTAGACAGTAAGATTGATATGACATTGTTGGGTGGGATAATAACCCTCTCTTAAAGGTTATAATGATTGGTAGTAAAGCCTACAAGATATTCATTTCTATTAATTTTCTTGAAAATGCACTACCATTCTAAGCAACCTTATTTTATGAACTTGTGCATGATTTAATATATCTTACATGTAACATCGATAGTAATGAATTGACGTCACTACTTGAACACATGCATTAAGGACTAGATGAACCAACAACCATATGGATGATACAAATTTATGGGGGATGTTCCACCTATCTGTAGTAAATCGATAAGACAAATCTCTTTACCAACACACCCCTAATCCTTGGGTTGTGATTTTATAGAGATGAGTTCCTCAAGCCTATTTTAGCTTTTTGGATTTTCACTTTCAAGTATTAGATGGTGGCATTCACAGATCAAGCTCAACCTTTCACTTATTCTCTCACAACATGAGACTCCTCTCTCTTCAACCTGGAATATCTACGGAAAATCAAATTTCTGTCCAGCTGTTTATGTTGCAGTTGGAATTAAATTCGAACAGTTTCTATAGTCACCAAAATGCTTCTCTTAGTCTGAGAATGTAAGTTAAGTAGAACTGAAACCAGAGAAATCAAAGAATCGCTCATCTGTATAGGAGAGCTAAAATTAGTGATGGTCTGAACCGCTTTCAATACAAAGATGACGCCAAGGTGCAAAGAACATAAGGATTCCAGTAGAAGTCAAGTGAAGCAGAAAATTCTTAGGAACTTCTCATAAAAAGGAGCCAAAAGAGAAATGAAGAGAGTGAAAGTGATTTTTAATTTTGAATGTTTCATACATTGAAATTCTTGGTTAGAACTGTATAGTTAACACACAATTCGCTACTAATACAAGAACTGTATACTTGACACAAAATTCGCTACTAAAACATTTCTTCTCATTTCAGTCTAATATTTATGTGGGGTCTATCACATTGGATAAACCAAATGGAATGCACGAAGAAAAATGGGGGTGGGTGGCGCAAATTTAGTTGCAATATGAGAAACCTTGTATGTAGGAATATTTTATTTGCTTTCTGCTCAAAGTATTTTGCTTTCTCGTCAAAATATTTGATTTCTTATTTTGAGCGTTGGGCATTTTTGAGTTTGTGGTTTCTTCTTAACGAAAAATCTGATTTCAAGATATTTGATTGACTTTAAGAAATTGTGAAACTTATGCACTCACCAGTGGTTGGATCGATTTTTAGAGGCAGACACAACTGCAATAAAATGACGTTATCAAATTTTGGTGGGACGAGTTCCATGGCTGATTCTGTATCACATGCTGGCCCCGTTCAGATATTGTGAATCCGTTACTAAAGTCACCCAGTGCCGCTGGAATCTCCAATGAATAATAGTTTCAGCCTTACTCGTGTTTTATTAAGTTGCTGGTAAAGCCTTACTCGTGTTTTATTTTGTATCACGTGCAGGCACCACTCATATATGGTGAATACGTTTTTAATGTCACCCTATGTCCAACATTTTTCATTGTTCCAGCGACATTGAAACTTATAAAAAGTTAATTAGGCCGATAGGCCTTTCTTTGAAACAAGCTTTCATCGTCCTTTTGATTTCTAGGTCGACACGTGGCATCAAATTTTGGTCCAGCGGAACACGATTTGCAGAAGAAGGTCGGCCATTCAAGTTGACACGTGGCGTACAATTTGGTTTCTGCCTTTTGCTGCGAAAGTTCAGTCATTTGAGTCTTCCTCTATTGTAGTCCTTCCACTCTGCTTTCTGATCGACGAAGTGTAGGTTCCAGTTTTCGAAACCGTCATCCAGGTCCTGCCGAGATTGCATGCCTTTCCCTCAAGTAAGCCTTCTCGCTATTGAAATTCAGCGTTCGGGGATTGCTCTGTCTTCCTATCAAAATAGAGGACATGGGTTTCATCTGTCTTCCATATGCAGGGTTATGCTGATACAGAAAGAAAGGGTTTCGTTTTGATGCGCAAGGGTGAATCCCAGGTGGAGCGGTTCGGCTTCCTCTGTCTTCAAAAGGTAATCATCTCACCTCATCCTCCTGATAATTTCCTTTTCCTTTCTTTTTGTCTGAGTTTACAATGAGACTTTTCCTTTGTTTGCAACAGGTTTGGCTCGCGGCTTCGGGAGAACCGGCTTCTGTTTCAGGTAACAAAACAATGTTTCTGGTCCTGTCGTTTTTATTTCGCTTTGGGTTGCTATACTGGGACTAACCTGGATTATCTACTCGTTTGCACAGGTAAGGAGTTGGTAGCTTCCAATTGACCTTGTAACCTGACCGCATGGAGCTTCCTCATTCTAAAAGAAATCTACCAGGTCCTGCCGAGATTGCATGCCTTGCCCTCAGGTAAGCCTTCTCGCTATTGAAATTCAGCGTTCGGGGATTGCTCTGTCTTCCTATCAAAATGGAGGAGATGGGTTTCATCTGTCTTCCATATGCAGGGTTATGCTGATACAGAAAGAAAGGGTTTCATTTTGATGCGCAAGGGTGAATCCCAGGTGGAGCGGTTCGGCTTCCTCTGTCTTCAAAAGGTAATCATCTCACCTCATCCTCCTGATAATTTCCTTTTCCTTTCTTTTTGTCTGAGTTTACAATGAGACTTTTCCTTTGTTTGCAACAGGTTTGGCTCGCGGCTTCGGGAGAACCGGCTTCTGTTTCAGGTAACAAAACAATGTTTCTGGTCCTGTCGTTTTTATTTCGCTTTGGGTTGCTATACTGGGACTAACCTGGATTATCTACTCGTTTGCACAGGTAAGGAGTTGGTAGCTTCCAATTGACCTTGTAACCTGACCGCATGGAGCTTCCTCATTCTAAAAGAAATCTACCAGGTCCTGCCGAGATTGCATGCCTTGCCCTCAGGTAAGCCTTCTCGCTATTGAAATTCAGCGTTCGGGGATTGCTCTGTCTTCCTATCAAAATGGAGGAGATGGGTTTCATCTGTCTTCCATATGCAGGGTTATGCTGATACAGAAAGAAAGGGTTTCGTTTTGATGCGCAAGGGTGAATCCCAGGTGGAGCGGTTCGGCTTCCTCTGTCTTCAAAAGGTAATCATCTCACCTCATCCTCCTGATAATTTCCTTTTCCTTTCTTTTTGTCTGAGTTTACAATGAGACTTTTCCTTTGTTTGCAACAGGTTTGGCTCGCGGCTTCGGGAGAACCGGCTTCTGTTTCAGGTAACAAAACAATGTTTCTGGTCCTGTCGTTTTTATTTCGCTTTGGGTTGCTATACTGGGACTAACCTGGATTATCTACTCGTTTGCACAGGTAAGGAGTTGGTAGCTTCCAATTGACCTTGTAACCTGACCGCATGGAGCTTCCTCATTCTAAAAGAAATCTACCAGGCCCTGCCGAGATTGCATGCCTTGCCCTCAGGTAAGCCTTCTCGCTATTGAAATTCAGCGTTCGGGGATTACTCTGTCTTCCTATCAAAATGGAGGAGATGGGTTTCATCTGTCTTCCATATGCAGGGTTATGCTGATACAGAAAGAAAGGGTTTCGTTTTGATGCGCAAGGGTGAATCCCAGGTGGAGCGGTTCGGCTTCCTCTGTCTTCAAAAGGTAATCATCTCACCTCATCCTCCTGATAATTTCCTTTTCCTTTCTTTTTGTCTGAGTTTACAATGAGACTTTTCCTTTGTTTGCAACAGGTTTGGCTCGCGACTTCGGGAGAACCGGCTTCTGTTTCAGGTAACAAAACAATGTTTCTGGTCCTGTCGTTTTTATTTTGCTTTGGGTTGCTATACTGGGACTAACCTGGATTATCTACTCGTTTGCACAGGTAAGTAGTTGGTAGCTTCCAATTGACCTTGTAACCTGACCGCATGGAGCTTCCTCATTCTAAAAGAAATCTACCAGGTCATCTTTCTCCAGGTGGGTTCGCAGAGAGGGTTCGTTGAGAACTCCTCCTACGTCGGGTCGTTAAGCTTGCCTCTAAACTTCTGAGAGTTAGAAAGTGTACAAGGACTAGCGGATTCTCCGGGTTTTCATGCTCCAGATTTTCTCAGTGCTTGTTATCTCTGCAGGCGGCAGCTGAGCCACGGGAAGGATATATACATGTACAGGTGTGTGTCCATATTTTCAGTTTTTAAGACAAGTCAGGACTTCAATAGATTTATCGTGTATATGTTGCGATTATGATTTTCAGATACCCATCTAAACCCTGGTTAACACTGGTCTGGTATACACTTAGAGGTGGTGAAGCTTGATGTCGAGATTTTATACATCTGTTATATAGGCCCATTTAATCCCATTGTCTGATATGCACTGCGATGTCAAGAAGCTTTATGTCAAGCTGTTTTACAACTACTGTAGGCAGCTCTTTAATCCCTGGCCTGGTATGCATTTTGGGGTTGCGAATCTTGGTGTTGATAAATTATAAACTACACACACATATAATCCCTGGTCTGATATTCTCTGAGTTATGATCCCTGGTCTAATATTTTCTTTGAGTTGTGAGGGTAGATGATGATCAATCACACATGTATCATACAAATTTATTTAATCCCTAGCGTTGTGAATCTTGATGTTGATAAATTATATAACTACAAACCCATGTAATCCCTGGTCTTATGTGGACTTTGAGTTTTGAGGGTTGATCAATCATATAACCATTATACAAATTATTCAATTCCTGGTTTTATTTGCAGTTCGAGTTTGTGAGGCATGATGTCTAGCTATTGTACAACTATTGTAGAAACCCATTTAATTCTTGGTCTGATGAGCACTTTTGAGGTTTGAAGCTTGATGTCCAGATGTTATTATAGCAACCCATTCAACCCCCAGTCTGACATGCACTTTGAAGTTGTGAAGCATGGTTTTGATCAATTATACAACTACTGATCAAACGGGTATCAATAGGTACTTCACGGTCTGATATGCTCCTCGAGGTTAAGAATCTATACAATTAACATACAAAGTTACAAACCCATCTATAAGATTGTCGCATGAAAATAGAGTTACTACAGAGATTGCTTAAATGCTTCGAAATACATCAAATACTTTCCGGTTTCAATATTAAACAAGCTTCGGAATTTGTTTCCCACCAAGCATGGATTATCATAAAATATAATGTTTAGAGAAATTATCTGTGACAAAAATGATCATTTTTTTAAACTTATGCAACAGAGACTTCTCCATTGCTTACCTTGAATTTTCTCGTTCCTTTACATTTGTGGATTTCTCCTGCAATAATCTGTCTACTATTGTACCAAATGGTGGCCAGTTCACTTTCTTCAATGCAACTTCCTTCGTTGGGAACCCTCGATTGTGTGGGTTGTATCTGGGACCTTACACAGTTCAGCGCAATTCGCTGCATGCTCATGTTAAGGGTTCTTTGATTTCTTCCACTGCAAAGCTGGTTCTGGTCATAGGTTTGCTATTATGCTCACTGATTTTTGCCTCTGCTGCCATCATCAAAGCCAGGGCTTTGAAGAAAAGCAATGCTTCCATTGCAGGTTCCTATGGTTACATTGCTCTAGGTAAACAATCAAGGTTATCTCCTTGCCTTTAATATTATTTCAATGTGAAATTTCAATGCCCCCTGTTTCTCTGAAGAGAATCAATTAGATGAAGGCTGCTAATGGATCGAATGCTTATATGTAAGTTCTCATACAGTATTTTTCTTGTGTTATTTTTTCAGAAAATGCATACACTCTGAAAGTGGATGAAAAGAGTGATGTTTATAGCCTTGGAGTAGTGCTGCTGGAACTAGTCACTGGTACCATCATCAAAGCCAGGGCTTTGAAGAAAAGCAATGCTTCCATTGCAGGTTCCTATGGTTACATTGCTCTAGGTAAACAATCAAGCTTATCTCCTTGCCTTTAATATTATTTCAATGCCCTCTGTTTCTCTGAAGAGAATCAATTAGATGAAGGCTGCCGATGGATCGAATGCTTATATGTAAGTTCTCATACAGTATTTTTCTTGTGTTATTTTTTCAGAAAATGCATACACGCTGAAACTGGATGAAAAGAGTGATGTTTATAGCTTTGGAGTAGTGCTACTAGAACTAGTCACTGGTAGAAGGCCGGTGGGGGAGTTTGGAGATGGTGTAGATATTGTTCAATAGGTAAACAAGATGACTTAACTCAACCAAGGAAGGAGTTTCAAACATTTTGGATGAGAGGCTGTCTTCAGTTCCTTTGCACAACGTTATCCACGTTTTCTGTGTGGCAATGGCATGTGTTGAAGAAAATAGCGTAGAGAGGCTACCATGAGAGAGGTTGTTCAGATGCCCAGTGAAATTCCAAAGATCAAACCTTCTGAAAATCCCCTACCTGCTTCAGAAGGAGATGAATCCCCCCAACAAGCCGGTGCTGCGCACCCTCCTGATCTCCCCTCTATTTGAATCCATTTTCAAATTTTCATTGTTTGGATACATGGTCACTGCGAGTTAATATTGTCAAAATCCATACACAGAATATCAGTTAGCAATCGCCACCTTAAAATTCTTTTCATGAGGGTGATTAATTTATTCAGATAGCAATAGCCACATCTAAAGAAAAGTAATTGCACAATGATTCAGTGCAAGATAACAAGGATTTCCATAGACCAATTATCTATTCTAGAAAAATTCAACAATTTCAATTTAATAATCCTATCGGCCTCTCTTTGTACCTTTTGGGACAATTGCTAGTAAAATATCAAGTGAGGAAAGTTCGTGGTACGTATTTTATTTATTTATATATATAATGGTAATATATGATCACAATAGTTAATTTTTTGTAATGTTTATTTTAATAAATTAATTTAAAAGGATAGTATTTTTTGAATTTTTAAATATTTTTGAATTATTTATGAAATTGTAATTTATTTTGCTAAGAGGAAGCTTTGCAAGTTAGATCACAATAGTTAATTTTTTCTAATGTTTATTTTAATAAATTAATTTTCAAATATAGTATTTTTTGAATTTTTAAATATTTTTGAATTATTTATGTAATTGCAATTTATTTTGTTAAAAGGCAGCTCTACAAGATAAAGTATATGTGCATGTGTAAATTGTAGTGCAAGTATGTAATAATTTTAAATGTTGGTTTTCTTAAAATATAATAAAAAATAAAAGTGATATTGGAAATGAGTTTAAACATTTAAATATTGCCTCAATTAACAATAAAAAGTTGAAATGATATGTTTGAACATTAAAATGTTTGCTCAATTAATAATAAAAGGTTAAATTAATAAAAATAATAAAATCCAATTTGTTATAGATAATTTATATCGTGTGACAAACAAGTACTACAAAAGTAGTTGACACTTGCTATAGTTTCATATCACAAAACCATCTCAGATCAACAGTTTAAAAAATGTGAGACACATAAAAGTGCAGATAAAGAGCTCAAAATTATCATTCCAAAAAATTTAACGAAATCAAAGAAAAATAATGTTGAAAAAAAGGAAAAGTATTTTACAATTAATTTAACTTGTGAATATGATTAGTTACAATTCCATGGGCCAAAACCATGACTTATGAATACCGCATTCCCAAAAACCATAACTTATTTCACAACCAAAATATTTTATAGCAATATGACAAAACATTTAACCATGGATATTGACCCCCATATTACAGTTGATGTTATTAACTTGTAAATACGCCTTTGTTACAATATCATGGGCCAATACCATGACTTACCAATACAACATACCCTGAAAGACATGAATTATTTCACAATAAAAATATTTTATTGAAACACTAAAATTTTCTTAACCAGGGAAATTCAACCCCACTTTACTAGATATATTATTAACTTGTAAATAATATTTATGATAATACCATGGGCTAATACCATGGCTTATCACGAGATCCTTAACCATAGATATTCACCCACACTTTTCCATTCATATTATGAACATGTGAATAGATTTTGTTACAATACCATGGGAAAATACCATGGCTTTTCAATACTACATGCCAAAAAATCATAACTTATTTCGCATTCAATTTTTTTTATAACAATATGAC
>APFE031378202.1:0-18559 GCA_000404065.3 Pinus taeda
AGTTTGAGGAGTGGTAATTCTTGCCATGCTTTACAAGATATGGTATGATTCATTTCTTATTTCTTTGGGGTTGGGTCCTGGCATATATCCTCTTCTTTTGATGTTTCTTGATCCTTTTCTTCCTCCTCTTCATACTCTATTTAAAATAATTTCTTCTCAGCACACTTATGACCTTTAGTGCATTTTCTATCACAGTTGTAACAGATCTTTTTTTCTCTTTTTTCTTTCCAATTGTTGTGGTGTAACCCTTGTAGGTTGTGGAAGGCTAGGAGACACAACACTTCCATCTTTATAGTTGTAAGGGGTAGACTTCCTTGTTGCCATAATTTTACTTTCCACTATGTAACAAAGCCCTTTTACTCTTTCCAATTGTTGTGGTGTTGCTCTTTGTATCCTCATAATGTGCTATCATTTCCTCCGTGAAAATTGACCACGTAACAAGTTGTTTACGAGAACAAAGCCCTTTATACCATAAAAATTGATTCGGTTCTAAATATGAAGATGCAATACGTACCTTTTGTAACAGTGGTACACCATGTAGATCAAAATATTGCTCCATCTGAAATATCCAATTTACTGGATCCTTGCCATCAAACTTCCTCATCTTGCTTTTTCTTGATTTTAGGAGCTCGATCTTGAAACAACTGTAACTCTGTACTTTCGGATCTTTAAGTTCTGAAATTGTGATCTGCAGTAACCCTCTGTGTCCTCTTTCCAATGCCACGAGTCTGATCCAAATTGGATTCTCCAAGGAAGAGTTATGCCAAACCTCCCACAGTGACCTGATTATAGACTAGTTCAGTAGCGAAATTGTATGACGTGCCACGTGTCACTGTTTCGACCTTTGGCTCTGAAAAATATATACAGGAAACTACAGTCCGTCCTCTTTCTGTACCTTCTTACGAAATTTCAATCTGATGCTCAGAGAGAAAGTTATGATGATTTTCCCAAGGTCACCTGTTTGGAATGTAATTCAGGATTCTAGAAAGAGACCAACTTCCTCAGATCATATCTCTGCAAATATAGCACAAAAAGCTCTGAAATTCGGACCCGAGGTTCAGTGCGATTTCGTCTCAAATGGATTTTTTTTCGCTTCTGGAACGTCGCAGAAAAAAAGTTATAGCGAAAATGCCACGATGACCTATTTGGAGCAGCGAAACCCTAGAATCCAAAGCTCTGATACCAAATGTTATGAAATCAACTCACAAAGAGATAGAAAAGATAGTTTAACGCCTTAGAATTCAGCCTCTTCGTGGGGGAAACCTCCTTTACGTTACACAAATGAATAATTCTTGGATGATACAATTGAAAAGACCTCCTTTTAATATATAGGAGTCTAATGGGTCATAATATAATCAGAGGCGACATAACAATAATAATGTAAGGGCACAATAATAACAATAGTGGGCTTCTATGGGGCACAATAGTAACAATATGGGCACTACATGGGTATATCAATATAATAAAGGGGTTGTACTAATAACAATAAGGGGTTACACTAGTAGTATAGGGGCCTAACAAAAATGATAAAGTTGGTCTTACAGGTCAACAAGATTTGAGAGTTTGCCAAGAAATCCATCAAGAAATCGACTGACCCTAAGGATCTGGAAGTGTATGAAGAATTGGATATGAAGGTGAGATTGATCATCCTAGATGGTGTGAAGGACTCCCCAATACCACATTTGTCCATGAAGAACTCCACTCATGAGATGTGGATGGCTCTTCAAATTTTTTTCCAAAATAAGAATGAGAACTAGGTATTGGTATTGGAGGACAAGTTGAAGTCCACCAAGATGTTACAGGGTGAAGGAGTGACTTGGTATTTGACGAGGTTGTCTCATGTCAAAGATGAACTTGCTACCCTCAATGTGACTATTTCAGATACTGATATGGTGAGGATTTCCTTGAAAGGGTTTACTCCAGAGTGGAGTCCATTCATCAAGGGGATCGTTGCTAGGGACAAGTTGCTAGACTAGAAAAGTCTGTGGGACAAATTTATTCAAGAAGAGTTGCGAGACGAGGATCTTCATCTGAAGAAGAGGGAAGATGATGACATGGAACTCACAACACAAATGAAGGGTAAACAGAAGAAGCACTTGAGTAACGTCAAATGTTTTAATTGTGGCGAGATGGGTCATTTTTCATCGAGATGTTCGATAAAGAAGAAGACGGGAGATGATGGGAAGAAGAAAGGGAAGTAGGTCACTGGTGTTGCCACCTTTTTTAGATAAATGCTCTCACCAGGAGGTTGGAGGAGGAGGACATTGCTATGATCTCGTATTTCTTGTAGGGTGTTATCAATGAGTATGGATGTTATGTGGATAGTGGTGCATCAAAGCATATGACAGGGTCACAAGAGGTTTTTGAGACTCTAGCTGATTGGGACTTAGAAGGAGATTCGAGGATCGGGAGTTGTACCATTCAGGATGGAGACATGATGGGTTGATGAGGTTCCACAATGTACTATTTGTACTAGGAATCAGATATGGCGTGATGTCTGTCTCGATGGTCGAGAAGGAGTTTGAGGTCTTATTCTAGGATGGGAAGGAAAGACTTAGACCCAAAGGCTCTAGCTCCACAAGTATTGTGCTTGGAGTTAGAGAGCATGGCCTATATAGGATAGCGAGCAAGCCTATGGATCCTGGGAAGAAGAAGTAAGAGGACTAGGTGTAGGTTCCAAAGAAGTAGGTGTAGGTGCAGGCTTTAGAGGAGAAGGTACAAGTTCTAGAGAAGAAAGTACAGGTTTCAGAGACTCAGGGAGAGTCGAGTTCTAGAGGGAGTTGGCAAGTTTAGAGGGAGACTTTACATCCCAAGAAGAGCACATGGTTAGTGGGGAGCAAGTGTGCTCCTAAAACGGCCAAGAAGGAATCATTGAGAGTGGAAGAATTTTCAGGAGAAGAAGAAGAAGCGGGATGCTTCCAGTGATAGCAACACTTCTGAGAGAGACATAATTCATACTCCTAGGATTGCTGCAGTTGTGAGCGTCAGCAGTGGGTGCGTGTTGCAAGTAGTGATGATGATGATGATGAGTTACTTCCTAGTCTTGGAAGTACCTCCCTCACTAAGAGGTAGTGTTGATTTTTGATAACTTGGGAGGCACTCCAAGCCCTAGGGTTCGGGGTTTGGAGTTTAAAGCACCACAATAGGGGATTGGGGGCTTGGAACCCAAGGTTGGGATTTTTCATCCATCGATGTTTGGGAAAAAACCATGAGAATTTTCTACATGTGATGAATGGAGATGATAGAGGACAATGAGGAGAATCCAACACAATGAAAATCATCAAAATCTAAGTTGTAGAAGACTAGATATTAATTTTTGAAGATATATCGTGGGCTTGGTTAAGGTCAGCCTAATAGTTGGAGACCTCATGACAGCTAGGCAAGACCTCCTTAAGAAATTTGTTGGAGCCAAATGTGAGAATATAAATTAGACACATGTGTGAGGTTATTTAATCATCCACGAGTGAAACATTCACAGAGATACGATTATGAAGCAGTCAAAGTCACTTAAGGACAAGACATGGAGGAGAATATGATTCTTTTGGGTTATTTTCATCTCCTATGAAGGTACGAGTAGAGGAGCAGGCATGTCGTAGTTCCTAGATGAGTTCTAGTGTAATGTAGCATGGCTTGAGGGCCGGTTCATCTCTTCCTTAAGGAGCCGCAGGGTGGCTGTAACTTTCAGGTAGCCACACGTCTGTTTGGACAATAATAAGAAGAGGTTGAGACCGTGTTTTGGGGATCAGTCTAGCTTAGGTTGAAGGAGAGAGGAAGTGACAACAATAGAAGGGAGTTTGGGTGGATTAGAAGGGAAAGTGTGGACTATTATATTGCCCTAACCAGTGATCTTAAATTGCAGGAGTATTACAGTGGTCAAGAGGAATGTGCGAGTTGTATCTATGTTGAATTTGTGCTAGGTGGAAAGTTTTCCCAGTGTTTGGACAATTTGTGCAGCTTGTGGGAGCCAATTGGAAGGCTTGACTTGGTGGTTGGAAGCCTTTCCTAGGAGCAAATTTCATAGTGGAGTTGTGACATTTGTATTGGGCACTTAGTGGTCGGTGGAGGGTAATAAGAAAGTGTCCAAAATAGCCCTAGATAAGCGTGACAAGAAGAACATTGACAATTGTGTGTTGGGTGAAGGATTGAGCCTAATGTGTAGCTATTTGACGGACGAAAGAAGCTACTAGATTGGCAGATTAGCGATCAAGGTATTGGCCAATCTAGAGGAGAAGATTGCATTAGCTCATGTTCATTGTAACAAAAGTGATTTGTAGCAGTGATAGGTGTCAACCCTTCTGGAGTCTCTATGTGTTGCCTCTTGATGGACTAAGGGGCAGCTAGAGAGGAGATTAGGAGCGAAGGATAGACATTATGAGATACAACATAGAGGTTGTGATTGTGCACTAGAGCAACGAGATTGTCATTGTATCTTGTATTCTTGTACCATTGGATATTTGAGGGCCATTATCCTTGGTACGGGATCCCTAGACTGTTGTATTACTTAGTTGGTTTAATATAATGAAGATTGGGTTGTTGTACAATATTTTGTAAAAAGTTGTCTATATTTGTGCATATGTGATTTATATTCCGCTGTGAAAAGTAGATTTGTTGAGATTCTTGGTTTCTAGCGTCAGTGATTTTAAGATTCTATCATAAACACGAGGGTTGTGGAAATTCAACAAGGAAGTCCTATTATGAGCATGACAGGCAGACAATTATGACTACAGAATTACAACGTCAACATCAAAAATTATTTTTGTGAATTGATCAGGATATAGGCGTCTCTTGACTTGGCAGTTCATCCACCCTTAGGTATGAGATGATTTCTATAGGGGGATATCATGCAATTCTTCCATTGGGTTTCAGTTTTACGGAGAGCAGTTCACGCACTAGTGATTCGTCGATGACTTAGGGCACTGGACTAGTATGGTAGGACGATTAAGACATGTGGTTTCTACTGGCCATTACACTACGTAGTGGTCAGCAGTAGGAATTGGAAGTGATGGGATTAAAATATGGATGTGGGATCGAGGGACCATTGGGTTAGTGGACTACCTTATTCCGGTATGACCATGGGAATGATAAAGACAAGACCACATCTTCCTTGGGATGAATGGTTAGGGATTGTTAATATCATAACTATGGATCGAGGAAGGCATTCCCTGCTATTTTTTTTCCCAGAGACTGGACATGGATTGGTAGATTCTTACCGGGATGCCTTGGCAACATATATTTCCCCGTAGTTGACTTAACTCTTATTAGTGTTTTGACAAAGGATTATAAGAGTGGTTGACTTTGCAAGACCATGTGAGGGTCGAATTTATGACCAGACCGACGCAACATCCACATGGTGGTATCACTTCGAGATTAGTATGGGACCTTAGAGCTACAAGGAATAACAGTTGAGTCACCTATTGGGGAGAGTGTATTCCCACCTAGAAAGGACACCCAGATATCTCGGTGGGCCTACCTTTGGGAGTAGGTATAACACTTCCGAGGGGCATGTTGGGATGGCATAACACTTCACATGGATGGCCTTATGACTAGAAGGAGATGGATGTCATTGGCTCAAAGGGACAAGGGACCTATTCTATGAGACTTGTTTTGTACCTTAAGGAGTTCACTCTTGAGGATCCTAGGATCAATTTCTCAGCATGACAATTTCCCAAGGGGTTGACAAGGGTTTGGCAGTATCGAGGTACTCTTCATGTCGATATTATGTGGGAGTCCTCTTGCACCCATAAATTTTTGGATTGTTTGTGGAGCAAGGGGTGCTTCACGTCGAGCATGAAGAGTTGGAATCCTAGTATCGATGGATTCCTTTTCGAAAGGCTATCACACAGATCTAGGGTGACTTAATGGCACATTTGTGACCCCATTATTGCTTGCAGAGGCACTTTGGGTTAGAAAATAGAGAGATCACTTGTTCAAGCATTGCACGAGGGAAAGTAAATTTAGGGAGGGAGGAATGTAATGTCCCCAATTTTTAATTTACAATATGAGGATGTTAGCATGGGCCACAAGGAGGCCATGCGCACCACTAGATAGGGAAGTTTAATTTTGGGAAGAAAAGTGGGGGCCACCAAGGAGGCAATGCACATTATTAGAGAGGGAGTGTGATTTGGAGGTAAAGTGGGGGCCACCAAGGAGGTAATGTGCACCATTATAGAGGAAGTGTGAGTTGGAGGCAAAATGGGAGCCACCAAGGAGAGCATATGAGGCCAAGCTCATTTAAAGGCAAGGGGGGAGCACTTTAGATTATCTTTTGACCATCACATTTTAGAAATTAACATATCTTGGAGTTGTTTAGAACAAGGTCCAGAGTTTTGTTGAGTACAAGGAGTCTCATTCGAGATTCCAAGCTAGTTTCAGAGAAATTCAAGTGTCTCCCTAGCTGGAAATTTGGGATTTCTATTTCAGGGCTTCGACAGAGTATCATATTTTGTATTATGAATCAATAGTGTGCATCCCCTGGGGGTAGGGGCAGTGTGAATTGAATTGTCAGTTGGGTCGCTTTAGTAATTTTGGCAGCGAGAGTCGAAGGACTTATTCCTACGCTTTAGAGGAACAATTTTGGAGGTTATTGCAGGTGAAGAATAGGGGAGTTTGTGGGGGACAAGTTCTACATATTTTCGATGTGTATTCTCTTTGGGAGGGCTTGCATACACCTTTGATGAGTTATATCGAATTCTATATTTGGAGCAGGACTTGGGGGTTTGCTACAAAATATTTTAGGTAGGATATTTGGGGGAATTTCCAGTAGTGGGATTGAAGGCATTGTCGAAGGAACATTTCTTATAGAGGGCCATATAAACATTTCTTTGGTGTGTTTTCCCATCTTCTGTATTGAAGCCAAACCCTTGTTGGGTTTTTTCAGGGTTTTTGGGGATGATTTGGTGGGTGTGTTTCGAGGGTGATATAGGCATTTTATAGACGAGGTCATCCTCTTATTCAACTAGTTTGCAGTTAATTATCCATAGGACAATGCACATTTTCATTCTAGGCCCTACTTCATTTGGGTCATATTTTTGGTTTTTTCTTTACTCGTTGAGCAAGCTTAGGTTCTATTGTACCATCTCATTTTATGTACTTATATTGATGATTAATAAAATGGATTAGTGATTGCTAGAGTATGTTGTGTATTTGATTTGTTGGTTGTGTTATTTTGGCTATTTATTAGTTACCATTTTTTGTTTCAAACCCGTCTATGTTATTTACTACATTTCCAAAAAAGGGATATTACATTTTGGAATTTCATCAACAAATGTTTTTTACACGTATCTTTTGGCTAATGTGGTCCTGACAAACATTGTCAATTATTATTTATATTTACTTGTAAATATTGTGGAAGTATTGGCTTTGGGAGACAAGACTAAATTTTTTTGGTAGATGTAAATCTTAATATATTGTTATGAATAAAGTATTATTTCACTTTTTTGTTATTTTGAAAATACAAGAGGATACACCGCGGGAGCAGTTAAGCCCCAATTGTTAGGAAACATTTAAAAATCAGTTGTAGTCCAAGAAATGGCAGTGGGCATAAAATACTCCATCTTCTAGGGAATGAGGTCCACACCACAAGAATGATCATGACTGGAGAGAAATATCATGAATGGAATATGATTTAGAAAACAAGATTGCGGGAGAGAAAGGAAATCTAGAAATAAAGTCAAGGTTTCGGTGGGATATAAACACTAGACCTACATAGATAAACCTTTCAAACTAGATATAATAGGACGTTGCTAGGGCTTGAGGAGGAAAATCCGTGAAAGTTACTAATTTGTTTCCTAATAGAAAAGAGCCTGACACTCAAGGGGAAATCCTTGAAGTAAGAAATTCATTGGTTGGGAGTAATATGGTTATTCCTATTATATTTAAAAAATACAGATAAGTTTTTTGAATTATTTGATCATGTGTTGCGGAGAAATTGAGTTGTATATATTATTTATGTTTCTATGTGATAGATCAGTGTGGAAAAAGTCGGGAAAAGATCGGGATTAAATCCCGATTTTTTGATTTTTTTGGTTGGCCGATTAAATCGGCCGACTTTTTCCCGATTTTTTCCCAGTCGAAAAAGTCGGGATTAAATTGGGACTTTTTCCGAAAAATCGTGGTATTTTTTTAATGATTTTTTTTTTTTGTTTGAAAAAATCGGGATTTTATTGAAAAATCTGGATTTTTTCAAAAATGAATATTTTTGTATTTTTTTTAATTTTGCCGACTTTTTGCTGACTTTTTCGAAAAACTCCCGACTTTAACGACTTTTTCAACTTTTGGACCCTTGCCGATTTAATCCCGACTTCGACTTTTTCCACATTGATATATATATATATCTATTTTATTTATTTTTTTCCCAAAAGAAAATTTGTAATTTTATTAATGAAAACAAAATTACGTGTTGTAGATGCTGTGACGCATTTCATCGCAGGTCTGTTCATTAGCTCTTATCTGTGGTGCACAATTTTGTTCAATGTGGGTAGTGGCTATAATAAGTTAGATAAAAAAAGGAACTGTATGTCTTTTTTGTTGGGGATTGGCCAGTCAATGACTGCTAATCAGAAGTTCAAAGAAAGCAAAACATAACGTATAAATGGGGAGAAAAAACATGCTTTTCTCCCTTTTTTCTTCCGAACCTTGCGCCACTCCCCTTGAGTTGGCATTGAAGATACAAGTGCAAGCGAAGTCTTAGCCATAGGTTGAGGGTTATCTTTATCAGAATCAGAGTTGTCTGATGTATGTCTTTTGGATCCATTGGTATCCATTGTATCTAGTATCTTTGCCGGTTGTGAGTCCATTGGAAACTGTGGATTTAATTCCTGTATTTCTGGTTCTTTGTTCATTTGATTGTCCTCGTTGGGTATGGGATGTTCCACATCAACTTCCTCCTCCTCATCAGAGACTGGTGGGGAAAATATGCCATCCCTTGGTCTGTTTCCCTGTTTTCTTCTTTCTTCGGGTATCTTTTTTGGTTTCAGGGCACGTATTTTGTAGGTGTCCTGTTTGCCGGCATATTCTGCATCTAAATGCTGTATTTTCATAATCTAGTATTTGTGTCCAACACCTCTATTTCTGCTTCAGTTGTATGCGGTTTGGCAAACCTTTGTTGAGATCTACTTCCACACAGATTCGTGCGAATGTGAAAATTCTTTCCTCTAGTCTTTGTGTGTCTGTTTTAATGTATCGCCCGATGGTGTTGCCTATGCCTGCAAGGACTTGCTGGTTCCAAAGATGTAATGGGAGATTGTGAAAACGAACCCATACTGGGATCCTGGAAACAACCATAGTATTTACATCAAATTTCGGAAACCACGGTGTGATGAAGAGACTCGTGGATCCCCAAAACCATGGTCCTTCCCTTAAAATAATGTCTCTAGCCTCTGTTATAGGGAAATTCACAATGAATAACCCCTTGGAACAGAGGTGAATATCAGAGTGAGTAGTCAAGTTTGCGAAAATCCAATGAAAGAGCTCAGTGGGTTTGGCCAGTAATAGTTGAATCGACATATAATAGCTTGTTTTTCAAAAGTATCACAATGCTCATCTGTTTTTGGTATATCTATGTTTAATTCTGAGATATGATTCAATTGCTCCATAATGTATGGACTGGGTTCAGTTCTAGCTTGCTTTGTTGTCGCTAAAGGTGTATTTTTCCCTTGGAGGATATTCTTGAAAGAATATCCTACATTTTTGTGCTTCTAATGTGTTCTTGTATTTTTTGTTGAACTGCTCCCAATGCCTCCTCCTGTATAATTTGTTCTGTTGTAGTCTGCTATGCCACCCCTCAGCCTCAGATTGAGTATTATAGTAGACACATGTAAAATATGGTAGTCTGTGAGGGGTTTAGGATCCTGGAATGTTGTGCCCCCAAAAATCAGATATTATAATCCAGTAAGATATCCAATATGATGGGAGATAAGATTCTTCAAATGCAACACACAGTCTGTTGCATGAACCCAAACTAAAATTGACATCCCTGAAGGGGTTTTAATAAGAATTTGAAATCGAAGAGAATTTACCAGTGGTGAGGGTTCTGATTCCGTCTGGAGGTGGCTAGGTCAAGCAACGTTAGGCGCGCCACATTGCATTGAGGTCTTTGTGGACTCCTTCAGGAATATGTTGCCCATGTTCGCGGTAGCCAGTCTCCTTCTTGGCTTTCCTTGCATCCTTGTCGGCTATCTTGGGTGAAGGCTTCTTCATGGCCTTGGGAGCAGCGGGCTTGGCAACTGATCTTGTAGAAGACCTTTTCGGAGTAGCAGGCTTAGCGACTACAACTGGTTTCTTGGCTTTGGGAGTCGCTGCCTTTGGAGTTGCAGGCTCAACCATTTTCGGTGCCTCAGGCTCAGAGGCCTTGGAAGGGGCCATTGCGAGAGCCTTGGCTGCAGGTTTCTTTTCTGTCTTAGGCTTGGGTGCGTCGTGCTTCTTTTCTTTTCTTCTCGGCAAGCTTATAAGAGCCTTTCACTTTGGTTAGCTTGCTGGTATTTGTCAACTTCCGAAGCAGACCTCAGATTTATACTTCTCGTGCATGAACTTCACTATCGCATAAGGGCTCGAACCACTGCGCTCCTTCAAAGCCGCTATGGCTTCAAAGATCCTCTGTAAATAAGGGGGTTGTGCAGGTGGGGGTTTCAAACCCTTGTCAGCCGTCAGCTTCTTTTCCATTGGGGATTTCACCTTTTTCTCCTTCGACGCCTTCACGGGCTTTTCTCCAGCGACATTAGCATCTTCATTCGCCACGGGCTCAGTTGGGACAAAATCTGTAGCAGGATCAGTTGAAGCCATGGATCAATGTCAATCCCTTGCAGAGCAGCTCTGTATAGCTCTAAGAATTATATTCTAGCTATATATATATATATATGTTGATTTGGGGTAGCATTGGATGTGCTCTAGCCACGAAAATTGGCAGAGAGGCTAAAACACATGAGATCTCCAATACCTAGAAAGGGTTTGGGCAGATTCTTAATAGTTTGGGAGATATTAAAATAATTAATATTTTTAATGGAGTCCCTAAGTCTAAACTTGGGGAAATTAAAATATTAATGTGAATTAATATAAAATTGTGTTAGAATGGTCCAAAAGACATGGATCAAGACAGAACTAATCTTAGCCGTTGAGTAGGGACTTAATCTCGACCGTTGATTTGTCAACGAGAAAAGTATAAGAGGAGCCTTGAGGGTCACTTGGAGAACACACCAAGAGATCAAGATTTCGACTTTCTGGGGTTGGATTTGCTCAAAAAGTTGAGAGAGTGATCAGAGTTGCAGCTGAGGGGTAGTGAATACAAAAGCAGAGAGGCAGAGATAGCACCGGGAGGATCAACGTAGTAGCTGGAGAGAGGGACGCAAAAGTAGCCAAGGGTTCACGCAGAGCCAGCCAGGGCTCACACAGAGGCAGCCAGGAGCTGTGCAGTGCCTCAGAGGGCCAGCGTGGGTGACACAGAGGGCTAGAGGGCCGACGCAGTGCCTTTAGAGGTTGATGTAGTCCTTAGAGGCTGACGCTGGGGTTTCGTGGGGTAGATTGGAGTTGTGGAGCTGCCAGAGTGTTTATCTAGGGTTTCAGCAGGAATATCTGCTTTCAAGTAGAGAGGTACTATTGCCGAGATTTTTCTCTGTTGGGTGAGCCAGATTTGGCACCCAGATTGTATTTTGAACTGCTTAATAAATCAAACCCTCAAATAGTTGCACTGGTTTTCCTGCATTGGGTTTTTTCGAGGACATTAGTCCAAAAACAACGGTGTCACTTGTGTGCTTGTTTCTATTTCCTTCAGTTGATGATATGTAATGTGTTGAGCATGTACTTGTTTTTATTTCTAGTATTTACATGGTAAATAACTTGTTAGTTAAAAGAACAAGTAGATAGGAATAAATTAGTAAAGTGCATGAAGGGTTTCCAATGTGTTAGACTTAGAAATTCCAACAATATATATATATATATATACACGAACCTAATGGCGAATCTCATCATAAAATTCAAACTCAAACCGAACCTAATTAATGCCGAACCCGAACCATGTGACATTGCTTGGACAATGGTGCCTCTTGCCACATGGCAGAGGCTAGAGAGCTATTCATTGGTTTTGCAAAGGATGACTCAGGGATCCATATTGAGCTTGGTGATGATTCCAAGTTTGCCCTGAAGGGACAGGGAATTATTCAATTCTAGCTTGAGTCAGGATGATCCTTTGATGTGCAGGAAGTAGTCCATGTACTTGGCCTAAAGAAGAACTTATTGTTCATCTCAGTCATGGAGGCCAAAGGTTATGAGGTTACCTTCCAGAGGGGGAAAGTGTTCATCTACCAAGAGGGAACCAGTCCAGAGACTACAGTGAAGATTTGAGTTAGGGAGGGGAACCTGTATAGACTTTAGGGTCATCCTGCTCAAGCACTCTTGCACACCAGTGAGAGCACGTGCGAGCTTTGGCATAAAAGGATGGGACATCTCCATGATAGAGCTCTACCATTACTGAGACAGATGGTCACTGGGCTTCCAAACTTCAGCCTTGACCAATAGGGGGTGTGCAAAGGGTGTGCACTTGGCATGAATGTCGAGGCATCTTTCCCTAGTAGTGAGGCTCGATCCAAAGGCATTTTGGATTTCATCCATTCTGATTTAACAAGGCCTATGTTAATATCTTCAATAAAGGGTGAATCTTACTATGTGACCTTCATTGATGACTTCAGGAAGACCTGGATCTACTTCATGAAGACCAAGGGTGAGGTCTTCAATCATTTCAAAGCTTTCAAAGCTCAGGTGAACATGATAGGAAGGAATATCAAGGTGTTGAGGATAGACAATGGGGGTGAATAAACCTCTAATGAGTTCACAAATTTCTGCAAGGAGACAGGGATCAAGAGGGAGAAGACAATGGCCTACAACTTGCGACAGAATGGGATTGCAGAGAGCAAGAATTGATCTATCAGTAGTGTGGTGAAGGCCATGATCCAGGATTAGAGTTTGCCAATGTTTTTGTGGGTCGAGTCATGCAACACAACTGTGTATTTACAAAACAGGAGCCCACGTCGGATTTTGGAGGATAAGACATAGGAGGAAGCATCCACAGGCAAGAAGCCTTAGATAGGACATCTCAGGATATTTGATTGTCCAGTTTACATCCACATACCTATGGAAAAGAGGACAAAGTTGCAGCCCTCAGGTCAGAGGGGCATTTTGGTGGGATACAATGAGGATTCAAAGGCTTATAGAGTCTTCCTGACAAATTAACAGAAGATAGTGTTAAGTCAAGATGTCAAGTTTGAGGAGGACTTGGCATCTAGGAAATCTTAGGACCTACCAATAGTTGCATAGGGGTGTCAGTAGGAGGAATAAAAGGAGGAGCTGAGAGCAGAGACTTATAGTAGTAGAGATAGCCAACCTTAAGTGCAGGAGTAGTAGTTAGCTTCTTAGACATCAATTAGGAGGCCTAAATGGGTGGAGAAAACCTTGCTGATGCTCAGGAGCATCTTGAGCCTCCCAAGACCACTTTTAGGGGGAGCAGACCTCTATGAAAGTTTACAATGTACATGGCTTTGATGCCAACATCATAAACTTAGAGCCTTCCAACTTTAAGGAAGTAGCTAGCTAGTAGGTGTGAGAGATGCCATGGTGGAGGAGCACAACTCCATCACGAAGAATGATGTCTGGGATATTATTCTGAGTCCAAAGGGGAAGTCAGTTGTGATTCTTATGTAACAAACAAAAGAAGAAATTTTAAAGCATGGGTTCATGCTTCTTATTGATGGTTTTCTAGGTAAAAGCAAATTCTTCATGCTTCTAGGGTTTGTTAGGTCATAGGATTTATTGTCATGAGTCAAGAGAGTCAACATCATGTTTATAAGACCCTCTCGGGCAAGATGTAACTTGTAAAAAGAATTTATTTTGAGTCTAGAAGGTCTTGGAAACCTCTAAAGTACAAGTCGGCCCTGGCAGCTTCAAGTCGGCCTAAAGGAGGGAATTCGACCCCTTGGAAAGGCTATATAGTATAAATACAAGCAACTTCGACCTCATTTGGTAGATTCACACACAAAGTTCGATCTCTCAAGAAAAAGTTCGATTTGAAGTTGGGAAAGGCAAGAAAGGGAGAGCGAAGGTTTAGAAGACAAGGAGAATCTACGAAGAAGGAGAAAAGATTGTTTTTGGGCTCTATCTCTCTCAAGTGTGAAATCTAGGATTTTTTTAGCTTCCAGGGAGGCTGAAATTGCAAGTCCAAATTGTAGGAGATCAAGTTGTTGGAAGATCAAAGTACCTTGTTTTGACTTCGTTATTCTTGGGAAAGATTATCTTGCTTAAAGGAATATTTCTTGAAGAAATGTCTTAGGGTTCCTGCAACAACTACAATATCGAAGTTGTAGGGTCAAAGCTAGGGATCGAAGTTGCAGCTAGAAGCTGATTGATGCAGGATTGAGCCTTGTTGTTCTGATCTTATTGGAAGGGTTTCTTGAAGGGCTGACTTGGTACTTGGAGGAGGACTTGGTCTAGGGTTTGTGTCTTGATTGTCTCATTTGAAGTATATTCTATAAGAAGAGAAGAGATTTTCTGGGTTTTTCCCTTGGAGCCTAACTTTTGTGTCATCTGCCTTTACTATTTTGTTTTTGATAATTGTTTGATGAAGAAAAACTAATAAAGAAAACACAAGAAGATAAATAAAGTTCACAAACAATTATTAAAGTGAAGGAAAATTGGAATTAATAGCTGCCATATTGCATTTTCCAACAGTTGCATTGCTGAGTTATTTCATAATTGAAGTTGATTTGTTTTTTGAAAAAATATGTTATATGTGTTGAATTGAATTGCTTAAGTAAGGAAGAAATTTTATTTAAAACCCTAGATACTGAAGAAGTTTTAGGGCAAAATTCCCTTGTACCTTGTTTTGACTTCGTTATTCTTGGGAAAGATTATCTTGCTTAAAGGAATATTTCTTGAAGAAATGTCTTAGGGTTTCTGCAACAACTACAATATCGAAGTTGTAGGGTCAAAGCTAGGGATCAAAGTTGCAGCTAGAAGCTGATTGATGCAGGATTGAGCCTTGTTGTTCTGATCTTATTGGAAGGGTTTCTTGAAGGGCTGACTTGGTACTTGGAGGAGGACTTGGTCTAGGGTTTGTGTCTTGATTGTCTCATTTGAAGTATATTCTATAAGAAGAGAAGAGAATTTCTGGGTTTTTCCCTTGGAGCCTAACTTTTGTGTCATCTGCCTTTACTATTTTGTTTTTGATAATTGTTTGATGAAAAAAACTAATAAAGAAAACACAAGAAGATAAATAAAGTTCACAAACAACTATTAAAGTGAAGGAAAATTGGAATTAATAGCTGCCATATTGCATTTTCCAACAGTTGCATTGTTGAGTTATTTCATAATTGAAGTTGATTTGTTTATTGAAAAAATATGTTATATGTGTTGAATTGAATTGCTTAAGTAAGGAAGAAATTTTATTTAAAACCCTAGATACTGAAGAAGTTTTAGGGCAAAATTCCCTTTTTACATTACAAATTCCTTATTTTGCATTATCTTGTTTCCCTTTCTTTGCTAAGGACATTGGTGAAAATTGTAATATAACATCTATGACCTGTTTTGCTTGTGTTTTTGTCCTTTTATCAGTGCATATAAAATAGCAGCATGCTTATGAAATTGCTATCATTTCCCATTTAGATATAATTTGGTTAGAAATTCAAATATTTGACTTTAATTGGCAACGTTTAATGAATTTCGGTTTCTTTGTGATTATGCTTGGAGTTATCAGGTTATTTGATTGCTCTACTGAGTGTTAGAACTTTATGCTGTTTCAATTGCTATTCTTGTTGACGTGTGTTTCTTGCAACCCAGCTTTCACATATTTTGATTCCTCTGGGACTTTCTTTGTTTCTTGCATTACTGCATGGAGCACTATGGGCAGATTTAGTTAGTGAAGGGAAACAACACTGCTTAACACTGCATGTTTTTGGTCCCAGTGTTGTTGTTAGGTGGCTGATTCCTGATACGATATGATAAATCAGCCTCGCCTCTGTTTGCTCCCCTTCTGTTACTTTGCCATTTTTCAGCTCAAATACAATGGATAAGTGATTAGAGTACCCATTGTCTTCCATTATGGATGTTTGCAAATAAATTGTGGGACAGCATGTAAAAGATTTTATCATGTAACTCAGTATGGAAAAATGTTGGTTCTCATTGCATCTAGGTCTGGAGAAGTAAATATAGTAATATATTAGCTATCTCATCATGTGTATTCTTCCCATAATAATAAGGGTTTGCTTATTGTATGGGACGTGATTGAATCACATCTATATGTGCTTTGAACTATTATGATCCATTTACCATTCGGGATGTGGTAACTGATACATTGAAGTTGAGTTTTCTTTCATAGCGATTATACATTCCCTCTATTTGAACTGGAAAAGATATTCTCATAACAGGAATCCAGAGGAAATATATTATGGCCTTATCTTAATGCCCTCTGTTTGAGCTTTTGAAGATATTCTCATAACTGGAATGCTGTGGAAATATATTATGGCACTGAATTCTTTAGTGTTAAAACAGGTTATTGACATGCTTATTATCAAAGGGGATGAAGAACTACGGAACTATCTTGATCATTCAAAGCAGCGGCATCACATATTAGGCCAATACGTTATTGGTGAAGAAGGGTTAATACCATCAAAGGTAGGTGCTGTCAGCAGTGGAGGTTCAGATTTTCTGCGGAAGTTCTATGATAGTAATAACTTCTGATACAGGCAAGAACTTTAGACATGTCATGTTCTGTCAAAACATTTTATGCAGATACTATTTGGAAGTCTGATTAGGCTGTCAATCTATAAGTTCATCTAAAGGTTACGGCAAGATCTCTCATCGTGTTTGTTGTTTATGCTTGATTTTTCATGATCAGCACCAAATGTTACAAGGGAATTTGGAGACATAAGTAATAAGCTGAATACAATTTTTGATTTGGTGAGGTTCATCTGTTTTAATTACTCTGCCAAGTCTTTCTTCCGTCCATATTCTATCCCGTCTTTTTTGTTTCTCCAGATTTTCTGTGCTAATTTAAATTGTAATGCCCATTTTATAATTTCATTTTGATCTGTGCATATGTGCAATATTGCAAACATTATCCTCTCTTCCTAATACCAAAGAAAGGATGCAGCAGGAGAAAAATAAGGATGTAGAAAAGGTTGTTCAATGAATAATAATAATGTTGAATGTACACTTCATTTTATAATTTCATTCAGTTTTGCGGACAACCATCCTCTCGTTACCAAAACCATAACCATGGAAAGGGTACAGCAGGAGAAAATATAAGGGGTTAGATAGGGTTGCTGAACGAATAAGTAGCAAAGTTGAGTCTACACTTGACATTTCTGTATGTTCAATAGTACTCCAATAATTTGTCAATGGGATTGTAATTGCGTTAGTGATCAATGCCACTCCCGTGGAAAATTAAATAACAAAACAGAAGCAACTAAAAGAGTTGATATAGGCTGAACACACTCAATAATTGTTCTGCGTAGTATTAAATGGCTGGTTGGCACTTAACGGTGAAATGTTCAGTTTGTGTTATGCAGACAGTCCTCACAGATCAGCGTGTTAAGAACTTTAATCAGTTACAGTGACTAGGCTGAAAAATGTTTAGAGGCTCATGCTGTACCACCAAGACATTTATCTTTGGCATGAGTTTTAGATATTTACATTATTTGCTATATCTTCATTGCATTAGGGAGTTGTAAAATGGATTTGTATTTCCGTGTGTATACTAATTCTTTGCTCTGTATATATTCTACATGATGTATTTACTGGGTACTCCCCTTATTCGAAGCAAGCATGTCATAAAGTGGGATTTGAACCTTGATGGGGGATGACAACTTCTCTATCAGCCACTTGAGTTACACCCAATGGACCATGTCAATTAGGTGAACTATGACTTCCCATGTACTAACTGGATTTGGTAGAAATTTTCTATAAAAAAGTTTATCCACTGACTACATATTCCTATTATTATTTATTCAATAGCCCAAAATGTCCTATGCTATTGTACCAGTAATCGATTATATTATAATCTATATTTTTAATAACATGATATATTATTTCATTAAAAACAATATGAACTATATTTATTTTTTATTTTGTTTGGTTAGAAGTTCAACTTTACTGAAGTTGACTTTTTAAAGGTGAATGAATGTAAGTGCACATTATTTAGTTCTATAGGGTTTTAAGTGATTGTGTAAAGAACTATGGGGCATTTTGAAGTATCAATGCTTTCCTTGTCAAATCAGATAAATAACACGTATTCCGTAGCAGTGCAATAAATGAAATCTAATTGTGTATATTTCCAGTTTATATGGCATTTATTGCACTGCTGCGGGATGTATATTGTTTGCGGTTAGATTAGATATACCTGAAAGTGGAAAACCGTATGAATTTATCTCTATTTTGTTAGAATTTGTTTTTTTTTTTTGAAGTTTATAGAAAACTTGACTTTAAAAGGGAATGAATGCAAATGCAGATTCCTTAATTTTATAGTGTTTCAGGTGATTGTGTGAAGAATTACTGAACATTTTGAAGCGTCATTGCTCTTCCC
>APFE031378217.1:0-19347 GCA_000404065.3 Pinus taeda
CGGGTTGGGTTGTTCCATTCACTGGTCATCACCATTGGTCCATCACACCATCCATCTTTGGGGTTAACACTACCAATCCATCATCAGTGTCACCGATATGTTCAAGAGAAGTCATTTAGACAATTCACCTGTGTATCACCCACTGCAATACATTCATGCTTCATTCCTTCATCACTGCCACCGTGAACCCTCTATCGTCAATTTGTTTTCACCTCAAAAATCATTTGATTTGTTTTGTGTCATTGATGTGGGATTGATTAATGCCCTCCTGCGATGGGTCACTTCTTGACGACATCAGCTCATTATCCAAGAAGTTGACTTAGGAATGACCCTTTCAGTACTTTGAAGCTTGCATGCCTCAATGGCAAGTTTCTCACTTTCGGCGACAGGTTTACATCAATGGCCTTCGATCGAGAGATTTTACCTGGTGTTTGACACCAAGTCCCTTTTCACACCACGTAAATTTTACTGTAGTACCTTGAGGGTAATTGTTATTATTGGTGATTCCTCTCGCGCCTATTAACAGCTTACATTATTGGTTGGTAATCAGGCGATGTCTTTCCATGTTCGACTCCAGAACATTTTTCACATGGATCGACTTGTACTCCGAGTGAAGATTGAATGAGTTTTGAAGACCTCAGATCTAGTTTCATCCATCTTGGCTGCGATATATTTAGGAATATAAAAACGTTCAGTGTACATCATTGCCGAATAGATGATAATCCAAATCAAAGGATGATGTGTCCATATCATCCGTCTGTCACACAGATGATTGTCTGTCCTATGTACATGAAATGAATTTATAAAGTTGAACATGGGAATGCTCGCCTCAGCTAGATCATGAAAAATGTCATCAAAATAATGTGTTGTATTGTATCTTATTACAGGTCGCCTCCCAGCTCGGAAAAACTTTAGATCCTCATAGTAAAGCATTTCACCCGACATCAAAAAGATTAACGACCTCATGATTAAGTGGGCAACTGTTATAGACATTATTGGGCACCTCAACCCCAATCATAAATTTCCATAAACTAAGGGCTCCTAAGTCCCTAAAAATGTTGCTTCACTACCTAAAGGAACAAGGTAAACTGATTACATCATCTCCCAGAACTTTTCCACTGAAAACTGCTCATAAATGGTGCAAACTAGACCATACTAAAAGCTCAATGCAGATGGTGCGATGCATATCACCTTCCCAATATATAGGGTGTGATGCATACTTATTTGCTCCTCTGTAGAGTGCGATGGTCAGGAATGGACAATGTGCAGGGACAAAAATGCGAGGTGGAAGATCATGGAAACTTCTAGAAGCTTCCCCTCTGACACTTGCCTCTCCATTTTCGACCAGGGATGAGTAAGAGATCATCATTCTCCAAGTGGAAGCAGGAAGTATCAGAGAGAAGACAATAATCAAGATCTCGAAAGATGACTCACCTCTCTGTAATCATCTATATATGGATCCCTCATCACAGAGATCCAGAGGCTGGAATTTTGTATCTTATAGAGAAGTGTTGTTGGTTTTCTTGTGTACATTCACAGTGTTGGGTGATCGAGCTTTGCTTGAGGTGAAGAAGGGCTTCCTAGCTGGAGGATGATGCTGGGTCAAAGCTCATGGTTGTAATCCTCTTGCTACTTTTAATCTGAATAAAGCTATTCTTTTTCCCTTCCATATTCTTGTGTACTTGTTTATATATGCATGTATATGGTTAATACACATCTGATTCAATATTATTTATGAATTTAGATCCTTGTTTCTTGCATAGTATTATGTTTTTGTGATTCCACAGGTCCTTTTGAAGTTGGGCAGATAAGGAAGAAGCAGAAAAACTCTATCAAGAAGGAGAGGACATCAAATGCAAGACTCAGGTTGGCCCTCTTGGTTCTCCTCTCATATATTTTCATAAAAGGAAGCAATAGTAGAATTTAATTGTTTGTTGCTAAGATAGCCACCCATCTTAGTGGGAATAGCAGCATCCGAGTGGACACTATTCCCAGATAACAGTCTAGGGTTCTCTTTTACTCCTTTTAAAGTTGTCCAAATGTCAGTCCATGTTACCATTCATCTAATTGTACCATCATTCATAGGATTTTTGTCATCATGTCAGGTTCCAAAGGTTCATTTTACACCTTGTTCATGCTTCAGTTGTGCCTAGGTAAGGTTCATTTCCCCCTCCTAGGGTTTTGAAGGTAGTTTCTCTTGGATGGTAAAATCATCAACAAAAATTTTATCCTGATGTTCATACACATTCCACTATCCTTAATGTACATTACTAAACACTTCCCATCATTGATATCCCTCAAATTCCTCATTTTCACACAAACCCGAGTTTCTTGCTACAACTTGACAATTTTCTACGCTAGGCCTGTGTTTTTCCCTTTTGGACCTCTTCCCCTCACTCAATATTTGAAATTACACTTTCCCCTACCTTCTAACATCCCTACCTACTTCCAAAAAATTTCTCAAGAATTTTGAAACCCTTTGTCCCCTTCATTTCACTTCATTTTGAAAAATCCTCTGTTCCACACATCGAGATAGTTTTACTCCAATGATGTTTCTGAGCAAGAAAAGATAAATTTGGGAAAACTGAGAGAGGTTGTTGTCCACAATTGGACAAGGAAGGAAACTCTCCTTTATGTTTTACACACGTGTCATGGTTTTAGAAAAATATCAAAAATATTGTTGCGCCAGGAGAATTGATGCATCTCTTGAGTGACCTTGGGAAAATCAAGATTTCTCCTACCTTGGTCGGCCTAATGACTTGCCCGATGAGTAAAATGATACCTAGACACAATGATACTTACAATGAGCTATCATGAGCTCAATTTGGAGTTGTGGAAGACTTTCAAAAGTTGATTGTAATAGCACTCTGCCTTGAGGCAGCCTCATTTTTCACATTTTGACCAGTATTGGGAGATTTGATTTTTGGCATGGCAAATTAACTCCAAATTGAAAAATTCCAGTTGGGTTGGAAAGTAGACTCAATAAGCCTTCCAAAAAGCTATCCCATGCTCAATTTGGACACCAGAAAGGCCTCCAAAAGTCTCCTCCAAAAAGACACTACGCATTAGGCAGTGATTTACAGTGTAATTTTATAACTAGCACTATGCATTGGGGCAGCGTGGTGCATTGGGCTACAAAGCCTGAAATCCATTCGAATCTTCCACCAAAGCTACAAAAATTGTAAATTCCTCATTTCCCAAGTAATTTAGCACTCCAATATGGTCAATGCATGAGTTTGTCTTAGTCCTCTTGGTGATTTAATAAGGAAATATTAAAACCTTAGCTCCTTGCACAGTTTCATTGAAAAGCTACCTAGGCTTTGAAAATTTGCCATTTTTTGTTGTCTTATTCCCCTCTACCACTTTCACATCCCCTTCACTTTCATATCCTATTTCCGCTCTCATTTCCACTCATCCTACTCCCCTATCACCAAAACCCTAAAACCTTGGCTTCTAGGGTGAAACCCTAGTTTTCTTCATTGCAGTAATGGTTGTATACCCTATCCCCTTAATCCCACCCCATTCATACATTTCCCCTTAATCCCATTCTCTACCTATAATTTCCCAAACACTACACTCCCCACATCCTATCCATATCCCTAAACCCTACTCACATCCCTAAAACTCCTACTCCCATCCCTAAACTCTGTTCACACATATATTTTTACACTCTCTTTCATACACTCTACCAATTTGATTCTTCCACCATATTTTCACACTGTTATCCACAAAACCATCCATATACAACCACATTTTTCAAAACCAAAGGAAAACAATGGAAAGAGGCAGTGATCACGGGAATGAGCAAGGGATTGAACATGACCAAGAATCTTTGCTTGAGAGAACAAACTTGCACTTGGGAAAGGATGCTAGAGAAGGCCAAAAAGGGGAAAAATATGTTGAGGCACATGGCCTACCACTACTTGGTGAGAAACAAAAGGTGCAAGGCATGAATTAGGAACTTTAAGGCCAAGTTGAAGAAAGCATCGAGGAAACGAAAAGAGAAAGATAAACTTCAGGTCCTGGCTGAGGCTTCCTTGGCCCAACATAACACTTAATGGAGGACACTTAGCCCAAATTTAAAAAAATTGGGAGACTTTTTACACTTTTGGAATTTTTGGACTAAAACACAGGTTTTTCTGCACAATGCGTCACGCCACTTGGTGCTCGCTTTTTGTGGGGGTCTCCTTTGGATCAAAACTCAGCAATTTTGGATTTTTCATGAAACAATATGCACTCTCGCAAATGGCCAAGAAATTTTGATAGGTTTTGAGCCCCCAAAAAGGTCGAAAACAACCCAAAAATGACCTTTCTGCCCCTTTTTGGACACATAGGAAGGAGGGTTGGGAGCAATCAATTTTGGAGGAGTAAATGGAGGCCAAAGTAAAAAATGCTACTTTTTGTAGAAAGTAGACAGGTAGGCCTTTCCAGCAAGCACACTTGGAGAAAATTTGCACATCAGGAAGGCGTCCAAAGGCAGCTGTAAAAAGGAGCTATCCATAGGGAAATCAGCACGATGCATTAGAGGAATTTTGCTTAGTTTGACCAAAAAATCTCTGTTTTTCGCCTAGTTTTTTGATAGTTTGACTTTTCTCCTTTTTAATGTCAAACTCATGATGTAATTTAATGTAATTTGATGGATATTGATGTAATTATGCTAAATTTTCACTCATAAAGGTAGATTCATCCATGAAAAGGTAGTTTGCAAAAGTTCCCTAGTTTTCACAGGCAATCTGTTCCACTGCCTAATTTTTTAGTTCTTAGTTTAGAATTTGTTGGAACAACTCATAAACTCATGAGTTTGACCCCTAAAGGCTAGTATAAGTTTTTGTTTGCCTATATCTTGTGATTTGTTAGTCATTACCATGGTTGGACTTTTGAGAAAGCTTAGAGCTTCGTTGTATACTCATATCAGCAATTTGGGCCAAGAATAGACTAGGGTTTGCAACACTTTATGGGATTCATGTGGCATATTGCTTTGGTATTGTGTTTCCTTCTATAATTGTGAGTTTACTTATGCTTTATGTATGATATTATCTCTCTTGTTACTTCTCAACTAAAACAAACAAGGATAAATATAGAATTCATTGAAATTGTAGTGCTCTACCTAGGCTTTGCTTATTTATTTATGTTTTCAGTTGTTTGAAGAGGATCCTTGAGGTTTTTTGCCCTATTCAACTCGTCACCTATCTAAATCTATCCATTTCATTCAATTTGGAGTGCCAAATCAGTTTCCTTCCTTGCCCCATAAAGATCTCTGTAAAACTGAGCCTCATTCCCCAGACCGAAATTTGCCTTTCCATTTGAGCCAACAAAACATCCTCAAATTCAATCAAACACTTTTTCACACATACCTAGCTTAAAATCAGCCTTTTCATCGGTCATCTCAAGCCTCATTGATCATAATTTGCTGAGATTGACAAGGAGAGAGCCCTCTTCCGACCTGGTAGGGCTAGCTACCAAGTTAAGCATGGTTTGATGTTATCCTAGATCCTACTTTTCTCAAATTGAGGTAGATTTAGGCACTAATAGGATGAAATGAGAGCTGAAGAGATAGTGATTTCCTAGAAAAAGAGTGAAAAAGTCATCTTGAGAAAGAGAATCCTCATTCGAGTGCCATCACTCTTACATAACAAATTCTTAAAATGGACACAAAAGTGGACATAAATCCATGTGAAAATGAGATTGATGTTGTTAAGTTGAAATTTTGTTCCAATATTTATAGGTGTATTCCAGTGTCAATAATATCGATGAAGAGAATAAAATTTCATTTTCCAAACTAAAATTCGAGGTCCATGAACTAAAATGGTGGGACACCCATATGAACATACTAATATTGGAGATCGACCCACTAGTAACTAGGTGTATGTAATTCAAAATCCCTATGAAGTCCTAAATGTACCATATTATGTGTATGTTGGCATCACCCATGTAGAGGCAAATGCACAGTGTGCAACAATACACCACCAAGTTCAAGATGATAATCATCACCTTGTATATCTCTACTATGAACCCACATGTACTTCTCAAGTAGCTAGGGAGTCTATCGTCATTTATGAAAGAAAGTGACTCTATTCAAGACAAGGAATATTGATGAGGCATATGTGTAACCATCTTACATAGAGAACATAGGCTATAAGAAAGGGCAACCAAATCGCTCTATAAAAATACTAGTAAGATGCCTCCAAGGAGTGGAGGAAGAAGTGGTATGGAAAATACGGGAATATGATATGACTACACATTAGTGAAAGGATCCAATAAATCATTACATATATTATGATATAAATGGTCACATTGAAGATAGGAATTGGATGATAACTCGAAAATTGAATACAAATAACCATAAGGAGGATGGAAAGAAGAACAAGCTAGAAGCTATAGATCCAAGAAACTGTTGATGGTCCTAAATGACTGCATCAACATTGGGGGAAATGACCCGCTTAGGACCTTAGAACAGATCCTTTTTTGTTTGGGATGATGGATCTGACTAAAATTATAGGACCAATTTCCCTTTCTATAAAGTAATATGAAATGGACTAAATAACTATATAATGATCTAATATGACTAGAAACTGAAATAAATATTAATATACTAATATCTATCCTGGGTAAGATGATGGTATATGTGATTATAAATATTTCGTAATTACCATAAAATATAGATCATCATGTAATTATGAAGTTAAGTCAACTAACGATAACTAATTTAATTAAATAGTTAGTTAAATTATTGGTTAAATCGCCAATATACTGAGATCTCGTTGTTCACATATAATTTGTAATTTCAATTGGACACATCAATAGTGATAATGAAATATTTCTTTAACACATACATGGTAAACAAAAACTAAATTCCATTCTACTCTAAGAAAATAAACAAATAAAGGGTAATAGTACCAAATATATCATGGATTTTCTCATCAGAGAAAAGCAATGATTCAGCTTGATGTTAAGAAACACCATCATTACAGTAGTGAAACTTAAGCTTTCTCTTACAAAAATTTAGAACCATACCTATATTTGGGAGAGGGTATTTATAGTTTTTTTTAAACCAAAGATAAAGATACAAAATTAAATAACGACTAAAAGCGGTCTTAAATAGAAGTAGCTACAAGTAACATATCTGGAATCAGTTACAAAAAATTGCCTATGATTGGAAGGAAGATTGTCCTTCGATGTGTTGTTGCAACTCATAGATATCAATCAAATTTTTTAGTTCAAGTAGGGACTCTAGCTGAAGCTGCATCTCCCTCATGAAGATCAGATCTCTCAATGTTAGACAGATTTGTGTGGTGGTGTTTGATAGGCATCGAAGCATGGCCACTAATTGTCTAGTTTTACCAAGAACTGCTAATGATTTTCTAATTTGGTCTTGGTCAGCTGATCAATAAACGCGACCCTTTTCTTGGAATATTATTACCACATCTTAGTCATCAGTTTTATATCCAACAAAGTGCCCTCGGTGATCTAGGTTGAAATATTACATGCCTGATAAATTGTTTCTTCTACTTACTTAATGCAAATATCCCACTCTCAGAGAAAGATATCTTTATCGGCATCTTCAATTTGAGGAATTTTGGATGATATTCCTTATGCACTTTACTATCAGGTAAGGAAACCATAAATTTTCTCCTCTATATTTCAAAGTAATTTTACATATCTAATAGATTATCTACCATAGAGCGAGATGTCATGCACTGATCATGAATAATTTCCATTTTTTGGAAAAAGAACTATATGTTTCTCTGCAAGAAGAGTGTTTAACTCTTTAGCCTCTTTCTTGAATTCAATTAATTCTAGATTGATATTTAGATTCTCAATCCTTCTCTACAACTCTTGAATCTGTGTAACTTTGGCCTATGTATCAACATCATACTGGACTCCGAGAGAATCAAGCTTATGGTAAAGCTCTGTCACCTGTGACTACCAATGCTCTGTTATCTTGTGCTTTCATATTTCAATATTTTGTTCTAAAAGTGAAACCTTTTCCTCTTTTTCCTTAAGCAGTTGTTGTACATTTGTCACTTTGTCAATAGTGGCTGATTGTTTTCGACAGAACCATATCAGGGGCTTCATATCATGGGTTTTCATAAAATACTTTTGATGAAATACTTATGATATAAGAGTTCCAATGGAAATATCAGAGATGTAAGAAATCAAAGGTGTAAGATAACAAAGGTGCAAGATGATAGAACTTCCGATTTGAAATTTTCTGATATAATAAACAATATTTGTGGGGTCGGTAGGAGTTTTATAATATTACTTTGTGGGAAAATCATGCAAGCCTTTTAAATATTGACAAATAATTTTATATGATTCTTTTAATAAAGAAAGCATCGGGGATGAACTTTATTGGAGAGGAGCTTTTATCAGAACAATATTTTAAAATAAAGTTATGATATAATAGAGTTCCAATAGAATATCTTTTGATATAGCTTTAAATTTGAGAGTAGGTCCCATTTGAGATTTGGTTTATCAAAACATACTTTAAAGTGTAACTTTGATATGAGAAGTTTTGTTAAGGAAAATACTTAAGTTTCTCAAAATTCATAACTATAAAAGCCCTAGTTAAAAATCCATGTAAAAAATATATAAGGACATGGTGATGGGATACATATTCCAAGATTAATGGTGGGGGAAATACCCTAATGGGTGTTGATTCAGTTTACTATGGCTAAGTAAATTGGAAAAGGCTATGGAAAGGCACGAGGCATTTATTGGCATTTTATTTATGAAAATAATGGAAATTAGGAGAAAAGGAAGGTGAAAGTTCATAGGTTGCACGTGGAGAGGAAAATGAAGGAAAATAATTAAAAATGAATAAAATAGAGGCCTCATTCATAAAAAGGCTTCTGAGGATCAATTCATAACCTTTTGTCAGTTCAGTTTTAGAGCTCTCTCATTATTCTCTCTCTCTCTCATACTCTTAGAGATTTAGAGTTTTCATGAAGCACACTTTGAGGGTGTGGAATACTTAGATCTTTTGAGGAAGAAGGAAACATAAGAGCAGGAAAGCACAAGAAGGCATCACAATCAGCAAGTACGTCATATTTTCCTTCAGGTGTCTAGTTGCATGTATGATTCCCTCACTACTTTCGGCATTTATGACATATATATGTGGATTTTTGGTTGTGATTTGTCATGGGCATGGAGGATGGGAAGGATTGACAGTGGATTGCCTATCATTTCCATTTCCTAGATAGCCATGGTGATTGTGGTTTACTTTCATTATTTGTTTTTGGTTGGTTCTCATGTTTCCTTAGCTTCAGTTGAGTTACTAGTCCTGGAAGCCCTAGTCGGACAGATTCTCTGGAAGTCCTGTAACATGGGCTGAGTTACCAATTCTAGAAGCCTTTGTCAGAGAAATGCCCTTGAAGCCTTAGGTGGGTTGAGTTACTAGTTCTAGAAGTTCTGCTTGGTCAAATTCTTTGGAAGCCCTAAATAAACCATGGGCTAAGTTACTAGTCCTGAAAGCTTTGGTTGGACAAATTCTTAGGAAGCCCTGGAAGGTGAGGCTGGAGACCAATTTGATCATGGTTTTGTGATGTTTGAATGTGAGGTGGTATTGTTGTTTGATTGGTTGATGTGGATGGCTTCTAGAAGCCTTGGATGAGTTTGATTGATGTGTTTTATGAGCTCCTGCATTCATGCTTGGAATATGGCATTGGGGTAAATGGTTGAAGAAAGATTTGGCTCAGCCATTCTACGGTTGGTTGGAACATGGAAGTCCAATCTCGGGATTGGATTTTGCATCATTAATGAAAGGTTATTTCTCCTTGTATCTCTATGGGCATTATTATGGATTATATGTGGTTTATATGGATGTGATTTCATTGGTATATATGTTCCTATTATGCTAGTTATTTATATGTTTTATGTGAGAAACTATGTATGGCTTTCATTATGTTTTTACTTGTAATTGAATAAGAAATATATCTATGACCTAATGGATGGAACGACAGTTAAAATGATAAGGAAATAATGCTTCATGGTGAATATCAGGTAACTATGAAACCCCTATGCTCAAATCTCTTATTTACACTTGTACGTTGCATATTTTCTAAGTGTTTGGAAAACTTCTTGTCATAGCTAATAGGGATCCAATCAAGATCTTAAACAACTATTTACTTTAGTACTATCACTTCCATGTTATTTTACTGACTTGAAGAGATAGTTCAATTATGGGCATTGACCTAGGCTCTAGTCCTCAAAAAGTGGCTCAAATCCCAAAGTCGATGGCATAACACTGATAGTTTTGGTCTCTGGTCATTAGCATGCAATCTTGTGAGAGTGACTTTGGGTTTTCAGTCACCCTCATGCCTAGAACATGGGAATGATTGAGGCTTAAGTTATCTAAAAGATCGGTGGGACCCTAAGGCGAGTTGTCTAAAGTATTGGATTGGTTCGTGAGTGTCCTATAGTTGATGATTAATGTATGTATGATGTGTTTCCGTTGGTTCAATTCCTTCACATGACTTAGGAGGTCAAATCATATCATAGTGGCCTCTTGTCACATGTTTACCTGAACTAGCTGATTGCTTGGGTAGATGTGGGATGAGGGTGTTCAAAGTAGTATCGGAACATGACTACACTCTCCTTGGGTTGTGTGTTGATCATGCTTTCATGTTGATTGCATATGTGTTCATTATGCATGTAGTACATGTGCTTTTTGTATTTGCATGGTGTTGATCATGGTTGTAGTGATGTCGCCATGTGAAGGTTGAAGGTGTTGTCATGGAGTATGTCTTCATCTTTGTATGCTTGATTATTTAGTGTTAGGCACGTCATTGTTCACATGTTATCAAGTGCACGTGATGTGGTCATTTTTGGCATGGTTTGTGTAGATGATAAGGTCATGCATTAATGACTAGACTCTAGCTAGAATGATGCATATATGGTTCTGTACTCATGCGTTATATGTCTGTATGCATTTGTTATGCATGTATGGCCTTGGATATATTCATGCATGAATATTAGGTCAAGTATGCCTTGCGAAGTCATTGTATAAAATTTAGGCCATCATGGTGCAATTGGTTGTTACGAGGCTAATGCATTGGCATAGATATAGTAGGAGATGTTGATCATCATAATGAGGTTGTAGAATTAGACTTTTGGATAAAAGAAGATCATCATACAAGTATTATATATTCAAAATGAAGGTATGTAAGCTAAGGTATGTTATATGCATCATGTTTATATATATTATGTTTATGTGCATGTCTTTTGATGTTATGGTTACATTCAAGCTAGATGATAGTTTATTTGTATAGTCATATGCACATGTGTCAGATAGTCATGAATGATAGTAACATGAGGTTTTATGAATTTCTATTTTTGTAAATGTTAGATAACTTGATGATCATGTTATGTGTTGTTGATGAGTATGCTATAAGTTAACTTGTTGTTGTTATGTGTTAGTTAACTTGACGATTAGGGTTATAACATTAATATGTTGATGTTATATGTATCATGCTAAATTAGATTGGACTATGCATATGGTTATGGTTATGACATTCAGGTATGAGCCAACATATTTGTGATGAATTTGTACATGTGGTTGTTATGAATGAATGATAAATGTCTGTTGGCTTGTATGGGCCTGACCCAAGTTTGGAGGTGATTTAGCCAAGAAAATCCTAGTACTACTGGCCCTTTCAGCAATAGTCCACGGAGCATAGACAGAGGTTTCAACCGAAGTAGTATGGGAGGGTGCTAGAACCAGGTTTCCACACCTTGGGTTGATGGGATTCTGGAGATCCGCGGTTTGACCCTGTGTGTACGTCGCTACGTGCACTTGTTATTCCATCACAGCCTGTGATGTTGTTTCTGTGTAGCCCTACTTAGGGTACAACCCATATAATACCCACATTCTATGCTAATTATCTGATTACTTAACTTGTGTGTGTAAGATTAATGGTTATTATAGCATATTCAACAATCATATCAGTGTGCGCACTACATAAACCAATATAAAAATAAAGAAGTCAATGTACAAAAAATACATAGAAATAAGAATCAACTTCTCTTTATTAATCTCAATCCTGATTACAGATTCGACACCGCCCTGTGCACTTACCTGCGGACTCTACTGGGCCTCTGCACACTTAGCTTCAGAGCCTCTTCCTACTACTACAACCTAATAGACTTAGAATCCTACTCTAAACTCGAACCATTCCTTTGATATCCCCTCTCCCATCAAATACTTTTACAACTTAGAGCCTCGTTCTATTTATACAATCCCATGGTCCGCAGACCATGGGAAGGCCGACATGACTTTACATTACATTACATTAATTTAGGGCAGACAACCCTATGACTTAACCTCTACTTCGTGCTTCGTGCCCGCAATTCATGGAGTCTTACAAAACCATTCACCAAAACTTGGGCTTTGAGCCCCAAAACATGCTATGGGGGGATTCCATGCCCAACAATCCCTCAAAACAATCCTCATGACTTGTCCCGAGTCGCTCTGCTAGTGCGGAAATCTTGGCATGGAGCCCCTCCAACTCTTCCTGTACTGCTAGGAGGTCTATGAAACACTGTTATGTGGTTTGGTGTACCTGTTGCATGTGTTCCTCCAATGATTCTTTGTGAGGATCCACCACTTGCCTTAGTGCATATATCTCCTGCATCTGTGCAAGCTTTCCTGCAATCTCACCCGTAATGGTGAAGGCCTCACTAATCCAAGGTTAGACATGCGCTTTGATAAGTTCCTCTTTCTATCTTGCAACATCCACCTATTCCTTCAATTTCCTTGCTTGCAACATTGTTGCTAGCCGTTGGGTGAGGATGACTACCTGCATAGTTCCCCTTACACTATCATACTCCTCCTGCAGTTTGTGTGCCTTTGTTTGTAGCCACTGTATGTTGGGGTCCTCTTGCAAGGATGTGAGGACGTTGAAAGCTTGATCCAACATACTGGTACAGTCTTGCATTTCCTGTCCAATTTCATTCAGTCCTGTTTGAATCATGCTAGCGTGCTATTGTTTAACATACGGAGGAGTGGAAGGCTGCGTCTTCATCCACAACTCAGCAATCTAGAGGTTTAGCTCCAGTTGCACTTGTGTTGTTTCCTCACACGTGATTTGGAATCCATTTGCTAGACAGTGGATCCACATCTCTGTTGGTAGGTCTACGACGATGCATAATTCTAGAACGCGCCGACACACTTCATCCACTCTTTGCACAATCTGTTGATTCTATGACACTAGCTCGTCACGCTTCAGGGTTAGCTATTCAATGTTGATCTTCTACTCACTCAATACCTGGATCGCATGACCTTCCCAGTTGTGTAGCTCCACTTTTATGCCATCCTATCGTTGGTACAGTTTGTCTCACGGAAGGGTAGCAAAATTTAGGCCAAGTCCCTTGATCCTGCCCACCACGACACTGTCATCCTTGTTCTCCAGTGTCATTGCTCCTCCTGGTAGCACTATGATGTTAGCCATCTTTGTGCATAGTAGTTGCTCTTTTGTTGATGTACCTGAACCGCTATAGGTGGTTAATGTTCCTTCCTGTGGGGCTCAGACCAGAAGTTCCTACAATCACGCCCTTAGGGCCCCCAACACAATATGTCGCTCCGTCATGGCTTCCCAGAGTGCTTCCTTGGTGACCTCACGAACCGTGTTGTTGTTGTCATAGAGGCTACCTTCTGTCAGTGTAATTGGTTCGCTGTCTAGTTTGGATCCCTTGACCTTTTTCTGTAGACCTAATCTCTCTATGCCGCATGGCCATTTTAGCTCGGTGGAAGTAATGCTCAAATCCATGCCTTCTACTGTGTCCTCTACTCCTTGTCCTGTATATAAGTTTTTGCCTCCTTCCTCCTACATCATGGTGGCCCTTGTTGCCAGCGATGCTGCTACCTTTTCGGTGGCCATTGCCTGATCTGCAGTTGCTTTCGCTGCTTCGCAAGTATCCCTTACCTTCGCGGCCGCTTGTTCGTTGCGCCTTTATTGGGCCAACTTTGTGACATGCAACTCGGTTACATCCTTCTACTTTTACGGTTCTATCCTTCTCTGCCAAATCTGGGGCATGCCACTTGGGAGGCCATGATTCTAGCACTGAGAAGATTGCATCATCAATGGTGATGAAGTGAAGCTTGGTCCAGTTCTACGCCAGATTTTTACGCAGCTTGATATACACATTATGCATATCCTCCTTAAAGTCTGCAAAGCTCCGCATACCATTGTACACTGTGGGGGACAGGCACAGCCTTCTATTGATCCACATCCGGATGCTCGCCTCCATGAGCACCCAAAAGATCTTTATTTCCTAGATCTGCATGGAATCCTTAGTAGCCCAGAGTGACAGGTACTTTGTAGCCTCTGTTATGTCCTATTCAATATTAGGGAACTGACTGTCCTCACGTAGTTCCCCTGTTACCAATAAAATTGACAAGAGCAACCACGCATAGTGGAAGGTCTTTCCCTGCTCCTGGGATTCTTTGTAGTTAGTTAAGAACTCCTTGCAAAGGAATTCAACCCAGCTGAATATGAACCCCTCCACACATTGTTTTTCCAACATAACTACTGGTGTTGGTACCTCATCTGCGTAGCACTTTCACATTACCATCCTAGAAAAGAGTTGGGTGGCTATGCGCACCCATTTATCTTGAATGTTTCTCATTCCGTAACCCCTCTTTTTATTTCAAGTTTCTATTTCTTCTTCGTGGCCTCTGTGAGTGCCAAATATCCACTTTTTCTGGATATCACTGTGGGGTCCTTTCCCTTACAGGGGAACCACGAAATATTTTGGATAAGATCCACAGTGATGGGAATAGGCCCCTCCAGCCATAAGTACCCATCGTGCACTAGGAACAATAGCTACCTAATGACGAAAATTGTGGTAGGTGCAGGACGAAAGTGTGGAATCTACTATAGCTAATTTAGTTTAGCCCTCTCCACACCACATAACCATTTCTATGGCTCGAGTGTCATAATTGACCCCTCCGTGCTCCATTTCATGAGGTTCTTAGTCTTTAAACGTGGGAAGCTCTCGCTATCCGCAAGGCCAAAATATTTAAACTTCATTCTGGGCACGTATCCCGGGGCCAAGTGCACAAACACAATTCCATCGAGGAGGAGTGTGATTTGGAGAGCGCTCTTAGCGGCATCCAAATTCTTGGGTATCTTTGCTTTCCCTTTTTGTGGAGGAACATACTCAAGCAATTTCACTGTAGAGTGCAATGGCTGGATGTCCTATTCTATGTCTTTTGTTGCTTCTATCTCATCTAGGAGAGCTTGTAGGTACTCCTCTTCGTTATCTATCTCAATGGTGACAGCCTTGCCCTTTTATTCCATGGATAGTTTACTGAACCACGAATTCCATAGGGCCATGCGAACTGGTCCTGTTGCCTGCTAATCTTTCTTGGGCCTCAGCATCTAAGGCAATTTCAGGATTTCTGACATGACCCCAGTGTCTCTAGGAATGTCATGCACCATGGGGTTTCGAGCAGCCTCATCGGTGGTTTATTCTACATAGCCCAAACCTCTCCTACTAGCCATCATCCTGTTTGAGCTGTTTGTGGTCATTCGCGAACTTCGGGGCTCAAATATCACTTGGCGCTTAACACTCTGGGCTCTACATAATTGCTCAAATCTGAAGTGACCAAGTGTTGTCACATGGTTAGCCATTGGAGTTTTATAGCACGTTTTGGATTCAAATCTGACTGTTCCCCCCAATTCTGAGCCATCAATGCTTTCTTGGTGGTAGATTTCCCTAAATATAGCTCTTAATTCGTGTCTTAAATGCCTACCACCCACTCCCTTTTTCCTTAAATTGGACATCTTGTCATGAGCAGTGACATCAACAGTTATTTCCCATCCTACCTGCGCAGCAGCGCCGCCCCCCTTGCGCGGGTACAAACCTTGTGTCATTTTGATTCTACGTGCACCTCCCTCATCGCGCAACCCCCAAACAGACTCTTTTAGAGTCCCACACTCTCTTTCAACTATCTGAAGTGCTGAGATTGTGCTCCCTATGTCTTGTCAGGTGGTCACACCACTTGTGCGAGACTTCAGCTCGCTTGGCAGCATAGTCTGGGGAAACTCCTTAATTGTTTGTGCGACTGTCGATGCTGCGTGTTCCACTGTATATAGTGTGCTCTCCTGGTTATTGTGTTTGGTGAGGTGGAGTTGTAGCCATGGAAGGAGAATCATGAATGCTAGACGACACTCTTCTAATGCAGTGGTATGATCATATGTATCTTTCCTTGTCATCCTCGGTTTATCGATGAGACATGCTTGCATGATCTCATTTTCTAGCCTCTTGATCTCATCATCCATGAACATGTTTTTCTTCCTTTGTCATATCCAGTTGGTTTCGAGTTTGCGAAGTATAAGGTTCCCTCGCCAGATGACTTGGTGAACCCTTATATGTTTGACCTTGCATAGGTGTGTAATTTCTTCCTCTTAGTCATCGCGCACTGTGACCACTACCAGGTCCAGTACGTGCAGATTCCTTTTTGTTTTTTCTTCAATAATTACTGTCTACACTCTATTTTGCAGCTTTAGAATCATCTATGTGTTCAGGGTTTTCCACATGGCCCAGTAGGCCCATTGAACTACTGGCACGTGTAGGTCATCATCAGTCCATTTTGCTTGGTCAACTTTGTTCAGTACTCCACACACCCTATCAAATGCTTCAACATGGATACTTCGTAGTGCATCACCTTTCCTACTACTACGATTTCTTTCGATTCTCTATCCCGGGGTTGGTGTACACTTGTGTGGGATTTACAGCATATGTCTATACCCATCGGGAAAGGTGGGCATGCAAGTTGTTCTACCCCTGGTGACTGAGTTTCATTCAAAGCTAGTGTTTCCCAAAATGTAGGTGCATCATCCTTTCACATCCACGCTAGTCCTCAAAATTTCCTTGATGTGTACCCTACCATCATGCAGGTGTTGCACATAGTGCCCACTTTAGCGCATTGAACCACTACTGTTCTGGTGTTGTGCTTTCAATTTTTCTCAGAAATTCATTTACTGCTAACAATCGATCATATATCGGCAGCTCCCTTCCCTCTGTTGTCATGCAACACGATGATCTGATCATCATGTTGTAGTTCAACATTGTTACTTCATGCAATTGATTTTGAAATCGCTCTATCTCTTCATCTAAATCTGAAGTGCAGCTGATTCCACATTCCCATGAAATCCTTCCATCTGCAGTCAGATTCACCCAATCTTCAACTTAAGCAATTATCTTGTAAATGCAATCGAGATCATCATCACTATCATCATTGTGCATCGGTTCAATGTGTCGTGCTCCTTTAGGTGGGTCTAGCGGTACTATTATGCATAGTGACTTTTTCTCAAATATCATTTTGCACTTCTTCAGATTTATGACTCCATTCATATCGATAGCCCAATCTATTCTGAGTAACGTGGGATAGGGATTGTTGTCATCGACAATCTCTATCACTTCAAAATCCACCTACGTGCTTGCACCTTTGATATTGATTGTTATCCCTTGCAATATTCCCATGGGAAAAATCTTTTGTTGGTTCACCATTCGTAACTGAATAGGGGACCATTGTAGCATGCGTCTGCTTATGCATTCCCATGTTTTCTTTGGTAGTACATTCACGAACCCAGATCGAGGATTACCTAGTGCATTTTATACTCACCTATCTACGTAGTCAACCTCATTTCCCTTCCAGTGCGCAATGCATGCTTTCCAAGCTTCCAGACCACGTGCGGTTCTCCAAACCCTGCACACCTAGTGATAAGTTCCTATAGTCCCTTGACTGCCTTGTTGTCACACAGTATTTTTATGCATGTCTCCAGAAAGGTAGTCAGCATTGAAGGATCCATCCCTGGTTCTAGGTGATCCTTACTACCTAAAGTGGAGGCCTCCGTGAAGCTCTTCTTAGCTTCCATGAATGTCTCCTTCACGCATTCTAGATCAAATTCAGGCTCTTTTGTAGGAGGCTTGTGAACCCACATGCTTTATTCTTGCTACTTCCCTTTATCATCTTTCATGGTCATCCTGCTCCTGAGCATCATGTTTACATTTAGATCTTCTTTGCATGGCTCAGACCTCATCATCTCCACATTCTGGGTCAGAGGGGGTTGAAGTACCCCTTTTTCGTGCATCCTTGCTTTTAGTGAAGGGAAGTCTTCTGCGCCATGGTCAAATTGGGTACAATACCAACATGATATTCTTGTTGAGTTTGTACAATCGCAAGCATAGTGTCCTAACCCTCCACAATTGTAACAAATTATTTGTTTGTGACCTCTTCCTGGTCCCATTCCACCTCTATCTCGACCACACCCTTGAAACACAGCTCATGCCATCCCTGCGTTTGGGTCAAGCACTCACGTTTCAATATGCACCTTGTAGGCAGGTGTCCAGTCCATCATTAGTTCATAGCTTTAGCAGGTGCGTTCGTCTTGGCCTACTGATCTGAAGAAATTACAAAAAAATTGATGGGACATCTGCATATACTTCTACAACATATGACAGTCATCCATGGTGTGTTTTCCTCCTATCTGGTAGATCACGCACCGTAATGTAGACATTGTGCTTGGCCCTACCTATGCCTTAGGTCTTGTCAGCATTGGCCTTCCTCCTGCCAAGCAGTTCAAGAATGTTGGATAGTGGTCCTTGTTGGGCCCTTGGCCTTTGCATTTTATACACCATGCTTCCTCGCGCACCTCCGGCCAAGGTGTCCTGTCTTGTTTCAGACTTTGCATTTCCAGACATAGATTCTACAGTTGCACGTGGATTTGCTGGACTCCCAACTTAGGGTCTTGTATAGGGGTCTCATGCAATCTTATTGCCATCCCCAACACTTCAGCCTAGGTGGAAAGTTTTTGTTGTGACAGTGTCGTCCTTAAGTGTGGCATAAGTGAGGCCACAAATCATGCGTGATGCTGTGCAACCGTTAATGTCATATTAGCTTCACGGATCATACTCTTCAGCCATTGATCCAAATCCAAGGAGGTCTCGCCCGGGAGCATCACGATCTCCTTAGACCCGATGATTGATTGTGTTTCTGACTTTTCCCCATGAAATTCCCTATTCATTGCAGCCTCAATCTCTGCAATTCGTGTGTTTATGTGGTCATTGGAATTCTTGATATACCACGTTAATGTGTGATCTTGAAGCGATATCACCAGTCTAGACTTTTTAATATTGTCATCCACGATGCCCTGTGCTTCCTGTATTGCTATTACCAGGAACCAGAATAGGTCTGGATCTTCATTTCCTACTCATCTGAACACTAGTAGTTTGATCACACTCACCATACTGAATTGCGGTGGTGGCAGAGGTGGAGTGGTTGGAGATGAAGGTGAGGGGGGTGAAACGAGTGGGATGTAGGTGGAGGTGGTAAACGTGGAA
>APFE031378253.1:0-74309 GCA_000404065.3 Pinus taeda
CTTCCTATGGATCAAAGGTTGCAAGCCTATAGGGGTCTCCCAATATATACTCGACGGTACGTGGGAGCACAATCTGTACTGGCACTTACCGTTTCACCGTGGAGGAATCACCCAACCACTCAACGATAACTACCAGGTTTAAAGATGCCGGAACACGTCTCTAACCTAGACCTCTAGAATATGAGAGTTATGTTTCAATGCGTTGTTAGGTTCATTGAATTCATTTTACGGTTTATCTTTAATTATGTTTCAGTTTTCGGTCCTACCGTATGTGGTCTCTTGAAATTTCCTAAATGCAAACTATATGCGAAAATTGTATCGTTTCATTGAATGAACTCTATCTACAAGAGAGTTGAGAGTTTTATACAAACAAAATGATCACAAAGATTCTAATGCAGCTAATAACAAGAAATGAAAATCTTTTTCTTTTTCTTTTTTAAAAGCAACAATTAACACAAAATGCTAATTAATAAAAAGCAAAAAATCTTTTGTTTTTCCTTTTCTTTTAAAATAGTATGATGCACTCAAACAGATTTCAAGAGATATGCACTAAACAGATAATTCACTCAAAGGAATCTAAAACCAATTCTGAAACGTGAAAAATGACCTATCAACGCAAAGAAAACTCCAAGACCTTCAAAGAACTATGTAATCTAAGTTCAACTGAAGTCAAACAAGAAATAAGCAAGCTAAAAGTGAGTTACTTGCAGCATAGAATGAAAAACTTGTACAACTACCAGAGGAATGTGGAAAACAACCAATAAACTGACTGGATCATCAAACCATAAATATGACAGAAGGCTCGACATGCAAAGCCACTAGGGCTAAGATATAAAATCGATAGAAAAAGGCGAACAACTGAAGGATGAAAAGAACAACCAGTCACATAACAGTCCAACAAACTTCCAGAAGCTGTAAAAGATGCAAAAAGATACAAATTCAAGCTCAGAAGGCTGACAAACAAGCTAATTTGAAAAATTTAACAAGTCTGGCGCGACTGTCAGACTGCAACTTGTGCTACTAAGGGATTGGCGCGGGTTGTCTGATAGCAACAGGCGCCAGCCAGCACGACTGTCAGAAGAAAAACCGGGCTAATCAAGTTTGCCAGGCAAAAAACAAAACAGGTCGTCCAAGGCTTGGTTTACAGTATCTAGAAAGGCCAGTAAGCAAGAAACAACAAGAAATTCAACCCAGAAAGCTATCCAAACCAGCAAACAAGAGAAAAATTAACATGCAAGGCAAGGTTGAAATTGTTCAGTTTCTAAACCAAACCGGAGATTGACTGAAGTGGCTTTGATCTACTTCACTACTGCATAGAAATAGTGTTTCGAAGGCTATCTGGCCGTGCTTCAGGCTCCATCTACAGTTTACAAATCAAACAACAAGCTTCTCCCCAGTGGAGTCGCCAAATTGTTGAACTGGTAAATCCCCTCTGCGGACAGAGGCGATCCCACTAGCCCAACACGGGTCTAGCAACAATCACACAACGCTAACACGTAGGTTCCTAATTGCATAAATCAGAGATCGATGATGATGGTCTACCTGGATTCCAACGCTAGTAGTTGTAGAAGAATCGACGCTCCCGTTCCTTTGCTCCGGCTGGTCACAATCCCCACGATCCACGTGAACGGACACCTGCACATGCAAAGAACGATACAAATGCAAGCATAAAATCCAATATATGCAATTATATATCAGTCAGAAAAGACATAACTCAAATACCATTATAAAGACACATGAGTGGAACCATAATGATAGTCGTCTATTAATGAGTAAAAACGGAGAAATATTACAACCAAGGTTCTGACGTCGAACCTCCTTTGACTGGGCGAGCAGCTATATACACCTTGCAAACACCTTTTCTCTCTCAATATTTTGGCAGCATAACCTCCCTATACTTTACAATTCTCACTATCACTCCAGCATTACTTCAGCACTCACAATGACTCTAGCAAAACTAGCTGGTTTAATGCATGAGGGCAGTCATTTATAGATGGAGAAAGGAGGAAGATACATTGTACCAGGACACCTGTTGTAGATTGGCATTATCCCTGAAAAGCCACTCAGCATAGTTTTCATGGATAAAAAATGACTTTGGACCTCTATCTTGAGGATTTTTCCTTCATAGAACTTCATGACAAAGGAGGAAAAAACATATGGATGCGTGCTGGCTAAAAATCATAACCAAATTTAGGTGGCATGGGCTTTTCTCTATGACAGAGCGTCAATGGGCGCGCCCCCTTTTAAGGAACTGAGTCATTGGTGCGGGTAAGACACTGTGAACCCGCGCTAATGAAAAAAGGGCACTTTTTAGGGATAATTTGCAAAAGGTGTCTTCAGGGAATATGAAGTATATACTCAGGGGAACATGATGCAAGTGTTTTTAGGTTATGTCACTGGTCACAGGTCCATAAATGTGTCCTCCAATGTACGAAAACAAGGGTAACAGGGACAGTGACCAACGGTGACAAATTACTGTGTAACACTACCACATCACCGAACTGTTAGTTATATAAACATATCAACTATTACTTTGTCATACTAATACCAATCATGTTTCCTACAACTGTTTACCCATGTCAATCACATGTTCCAAATATCAAGACAATCATATCTATCAATTTGAAATCAACCATTACAAACAATCATGTCATAATCCATAGTCAACTCATAGTCATTAGACATGATGCTACAATTATCACCTACTATACTCAAGTACATATCAACTGTCTCAACACATGTGTTATTACAATCATCTCAAAAAAGATCATGGGGAACATATACTCGTATTACGCAACTCATCAAACATTCAACCAACTTTCAAACATACCATGTTAAATAAATCAACTAGATGACATGATAAACACCAAATGCTCAACATAAAATAGACAACATAATCAACAATGAAGCACCAAGTATACTACATAAGGAAACTCATACCTTAATGTACCTCAGAGGAGGCTATCTTGTTTGCACAATCAATCTAGTTAGTAAGATATCACTTTACAACATGTCAACTCAAACATAAATAAGATCACGTTATCCATAACACTAATTAGCTAACATGTTCACATCATAAACTCATAAGAATTTATCATTCATGCATAACAACCACGTGTGCAATGTCATCACAGATATGTCGGCTCATACCTGAATATCGTAGCCATAACCATCCACATAGTTCAATCCAATTTAGCACGATACATATAACATCAAGATATTAATGTTATAACCCTAATCGTCAAGTTAGCTAACATATAACAACAATCAGTTAACATATAACATGCTCATCAACAACATATGACCTAATCATCAAGCTAACTATCATATAGCAACAACAAGTTAACCTATAGCATACTCATCAACAACATATAACATGATCATCAAGTTATCTAACATAAAACAAAAAAAGCAATGCATACAACCACAAGTTACTATCATTCATGACACATGTGCATGTGACTATACTACTCAACTATAATCTATCATGTATGTAACCATAACATCAAAAACATGTACATAAACCTAATGTATGTAAACCTAATGCATATGACAATCCTTAACTTACATACCTACATGCCAAACATACAATACCTGTTTGACGATCTGCTCTTGCCTCGAGGTCTAATGCTGCAACTTCACTTTAATGATCTGCATCTCCTGTTCTATCTGAACCAACACATTAGCATCATAACAACCAATAGAACTATGATGACCAGAAATTTTCATAAAATTAATTCACAAGGCATATTTGACCTACTATTCATGCATAACTATAACCAAGACTATACTTGCATAACAACTACATATAAACATATAACACATGAGTGAAAAACCATATACACACCATTCTAGCTAGAGTCTAGGCATCAATACATGACCATATAAACTACACAAACCATGACCTCATGCATGACAACAAAAACCATCTCACATGCATTTGATAAGATGTGAACACTGATGTGCATAACAATGCACAATCAACCATACACCCATGAAGACATACTCCATGACAACACCTTCAAAATTCACATGACGACATCACTACAACCATGATCAACACCATGCAAATGCAACAAGCACATGGACTAAAAGCATAAGCAACACATAGGCAACCAAAATGAAAGCATGATCAACACACAACCCAAAGACAATGCAACCACACTCTAATACCACTCTGTAACACCCTCCTCCCACATCTACACAAGCAACAGGCCAGTGGGGGTAAACATGCAATGAGAGGCCACTGTGATATGATTCGACCTCCTAAGTCACATTAAGGAAGTGGAATCGACTGAAACACACCATATAGACATTCAACATCAACTTCAAGACCATCAAGAACCAATCCAATACTTTAGACAACTAGCCCTTGGGTCCAATTGAGATTTTGGACAACTTAAGCCTCAGTTTCTCTCATGCTATAGGCATGAAAATGTCGAGAAACCCATAGTTTCTCTCACATGTTTGCTTGCCAGCATCCAAAGACTCATTTTGTCGGTGTTATGCTAGCGTTGCCAGGATTTGAGCCACTTTTTCAGGCCCAGAGCTGAAGTCACTGCCTAGAATTTCATGACATCTTCAAAACAGTAAAATAACATGGAAATGAAAGTACTAAAGCAAATGCTTGAATGAAATCCTGACTGGACCCCTACTAGCCATGACAGACATTTTTTCAAACATATCATGAATATGTAAATTATAGGTGTAAATATTAGATCTAAGCATAAGGGTCTCATGCCTATCTGAGATTCGTCATGAAGCATCGATGCCTCAACACATTAACTACCATTCCATATTTTAGACCATAGATACATTTTTCATTCATATACTTGTAAAAATATGATGAGAGCCATATATAGTTGCTGCCATAAAACACATACATAACCAATAAAATAGGTGCATAAATACCCATGAAATCACAACCATATAATCCAGTATAATACTCATAGAAATACAAGGAGAAATAGCCTTTCAATAATGATGAAAAATCCAAATCTAGTATGGGACTCTCACGTTCCACCCGATCGTAGAATGTCTGAGCTAATTCTCTCTTTATCCATTCGCCCCTTGTGCCATATTCCAAGCATGAATGTGGGATCTCATAGAAAACATCAATTAAAGATCATCCAGGGCTTATACAGGCCATCCACCTCAACCCATAAAATAGTGATTCCACCTCACAGTCGGACATCAAAAAACCATCATCAGATCGGTCTCTATCTCAACCATCTATGTCTCCAGAGTGTTTGTTCGAACAATGGCTTCACGACTAGTAACTCAACCCACAACTTTCGCTGGGCTCCAGAGAGTTTGTCCAACCAAGGCTCCAGGACTAGTAACTCAACCCACCAAGGGCTCCAAAGCATTTTTCCAACCACTACAACAAAACAAGCAATTTGCGCCAGATTTAGCACCAGATTTTAGTGCATTTTTTTCTCAATTGGGATGAGCAGCCTGGCGCTAAATCTGGCTATATTGTACAATTTTTAAAGCGTCCTTTTTTGCACCAAATTTTGCATCTTTTTTACGCCAATTTTCCATCATTTTTTGCATCATATTTTGCACCAAGATTTTCAACTGGTTTTACAACAAGTTTTGCTTCTAGTTTTGTGCCATTTTTTGCATCATTTTTTGCTTCCTCTTTTGTGGCATTCTTTGCTTCTAGTTTTGTATCATAATTTGCATTGATTTTTACACCATCTTTGGCATCTGATTTAGTGCCTTTTTTTACATCCAGTTTGTGCCAATTTTTGCATCTGGTCCTATGCCACTTTTTGCTTTTAATTTTGTACTTATTTTTACATCTATTTTTGTGCCAGTTTTTCTCCCTTTTTTAACACCATTTTTTCCATCTAATTTTGCACCATATCTTGAATCTAATTTAGTGTCAAATTTTTCATGCATTTTGCACCATTTTTTGCATCCATTTTTGCGTTTTATTTCTCCCTTTTTTGCATCCTATTTTGCACCATATTTTGCATTTAATTTTGCATCATTTGTTTCACCCAATTTAGCATCATTTTTAACACCATTTCTTGCATCCAATTTTGCATCCTTTTGAGCATCTAAATTTGCATCCTATGTTGAACCATATGTTGCATCCCATTTTGTGTCTATTGTTACGTTCAATTTTGAGCCATTTTTTTCATCTACTTTTGCATCCCATTTTGTGGTCTATTGTTACGTTCAATTTTGAGCCATTTTTTCGTCTACTTTTGCATTTGTTTTTGCACCAAGTTTTGGAATGATTTGTTGCACCTCATTTTACATCCAATGTTGCATCTCAATTTGCATCCAAATTTGAGCCATTTTTATGCCCATTTTTGCACCATTTTTTCTTCTTTTGTGTCCAATTTTTTTGCACCATTTTTTATGTCCAAATTTGCATCCTTTTTGGTATCTAATTTTTCATCCTTTTTGGCTTCCAAATTTGCATCATTTTTTCTACCACATTTTGTATCCACATTTGCATCTCATTTTGCAGTTTGAATTTTCATCTAGTTATGCATCATTTTTTACATTCTTGGTTTCACCCTTTTTTAGTCCCATTTTGCATCTTGTTTTGTGTCTTTTCTTACATCCTATTTTCATCCTAATTTTACACCATTATTTGAATCCTCATTTTGGTGTCCATTTTTGCATCCTTGTGTGTGCCCAATTCAGTATCCTTTCATATGCCCTATTTTGTTCCCTTCTATGTGTCTAGTGTTGCACCATTTTTTGATTTTACTTTAAAACCCTTTTTGGGTCATTGTTTGAATCTTGTGTTGATGGCTAGTTTAACATCCAATTCTACTCCCATTTTTGCATCCATGGTTAAATCCACTTTGGCTTCTTGTTTAGAGTTTTACTTTTATTTCCATTTATGATCCCCTCTATGGGTTCATTTCACTAAGTTCATTTACATAGTGAAATATATTAAAGTTTATGAATATCATTTTGTTGTAGGATTTAATGCACGGTTAGATGAAAATAAAACCCTCTCAGTTTATCCCGGAAACCTAGGACAAACCAATTAAGAGAAAGGTTGTTCTAAGGCTTAGGATTATTAGTAGATCAAGATGTAGAGTATAGATTAAGAAGAAGAGAACGAATTCTTGTGAGTCCTCGCATGCAGGTCTTCTTGGAGTTTTTAGTATAGCTAGGAAGCACTCCTAGCTAGCTCCAAAGCTTGGTCCTACACATAACAGAGAGAACAAAGCAACCTTCACAGCGTAATTTCTTGATAATCGAAACTATCAAAAACATATAAATATTATTGAATAAATAAATACAAACCAAAATTCCATAGATCCATTAGTTAAATAGAAGTAAAGAATGAATAGAAACATATGGATTGAAGAACAACTGATCTATATGAATAAAGGAGTTGGAGGAAAGTTACAACAATCAGATGTAGTTGCAACAACACCTCCACCAAATCATAGCTCCAAAACTCTCCCTCTTAAGATAGATCTCAGCAACGTGACAATACAAGAATTCCCATCATTTTTTCAATGGCCAAGCCTCCAATATATAGGAAAGTGAAGGCTATGAAGATTTCCCAAATTCCTCATTAGTTCAATTTGGGAAATTTGTTTTGGGTGAGTAATGTTTCCTCATATAAAAATGGCCTTTTCCACTTTTTAGATGCTTTTGTGCTTAGGAAAAAGCTTCTCGATGCTTTATGGCTCTTTCCCGCTTTTGTTTGCTTTTATTTTTTAGGAAAAAGCTAAAGATGAGGATAAAGAGATCACATTCCACCATATGAGTTTCCGAAAGTGAACAAGAGTGTCAAATTCAAATTCTAGTTTGCTTATGTTTTAGTTTTTTTTTTAATATATATTTAGTTTTAGTATTTTTTTATTTTCTAAAAAAATATATTTAGTTTTTGGTATTTGTTTCTATAAGAAAAATTATATTTTGCTTTTATAAAAATGGATTTTAAACATTCCATTCATGCTAAATTTGTGATTTTATGATAAGAGTTTAAATTATATACATCTCTTCCTTGCTAAGTTATAGAATGTGCTTGGGTTTTCTTAACGTAATAAAATTAATTATGTTCTTCATGATATCTTGAACTGTTAATCTTGAACCAGGCTAATAAAACAACAAAGTTAAAATAGGTTTTCCTTTGTCCTTTGTCTTTGTAGATATTTGTCCCCATTAATCTTGATCTTAATAGATTAATTGTCTTATGGTGGCCTTGAGTAGTCACTTCCATTAGTTGCATGCTTTATAGTTTTCTGTTAGTGACTTTTTTTAGGCTTGATAATATGTTATTTAATTGATCAAAATGTGTTATTGTCCATATTATTGTTAAATATGTTGGTTTTTGAGCATGTTTTAGCAAAACGTTCCCAAAATGTTTATAGATTGTATTTTATAATGCAATGATTCATTGCTTGATGAAATTGTTTTGGATATATTTTTTTTAATGAGTCATTGATTGATGAAATTGTTATGGATATTTTTTTTAGTATATTAAATTGTCTGTGATAAAGTTAAAGGTAACCTCTTTTTTAGATTTTCATTGGTCAATTTCCCTTAAGGCCATCAAGTTCACCATTTGGTCCCACGTTAAGGAAATATAGGAGTCATGAAGTGGAATTGTCCAGGCACTTAAATCTCGAGACATGTTTTTTTTTAGTCACATATACTTCCTTTCTATGTAAATTCTCGATGAAAATAGTCTCATGGAACATGAGGGGCCTCAATAGTAAAGGAAAACAAAGAATCCTAAAAGAAAAATGGTACGCAAAGCACCATCAATAATGTTGATATAAGAAGCAAATTTAAGTGAGGTTCTATCTCAATATAATAGAAAATTGGGGGAGGAATTTCCAAGTAGTAGTGATTGATGCTTAGAGATACCTTGGGTGAAGGTTATTATTGTGAAAATGATCAAGACATCAAGGTTACCAATATGTTTACCTCTTTTCACATTATGACAATACAATTTTAGTTAATTGACATCAAGGGCTACTACCATGTATCCAATGTCTATGACTCCAATATCGAAAATGGAAAACCTCTATTTCTCAATTCTATTTCTAGCACAAGTAATTTATACTCCCAATCTCCATGGATTATTGGGAGTGACTTCAATATTATCAAGTGTCTCGAGGAAAAGAAAGGATGAATTGTAATGTTTAACAAGGTATTTTGTAAGCTATACCATTAAAGCCATAAAGTAGTCTCCATTAAAGTTGTCAAGCAATGAGTCTCCAACCCACACATGTGGGTCAATGAGATGTAATACATGTGTGTGTGGTGACTAACTTAATACACCACTCTAATAACTCCACAAACTTATGTATTTCACTCTGTCACATAAATTGACAGTAATGTGACATAAGTAAACCAAGAGTAGACATGAAAGCCTTAGGCAACAAACATTCCCTAGATCCTCAATTAGGTGCTTAAATGATGAAGTGAAAATGCAAGGAGAAGAGAGGAATTCATTATTTAACCATCACAAACATGTGATCAAGTGTGACTAGGAGTGTATATATTCATATATTTTCCAAAGAGGGAGTGAATACATGAGTTACCATTCATTGGCCCTTATTTTTCTTTCTTTTTCATTTTCTTAAATGTAGGACTTAGGGAATAAGGTTTTCATAAGTTTGGCACAACTCATAGATATAAGATTTACATGAATTTTCACTTCAACCTTAGAGTTTAGAGTTAGATAAATCAATATAGTGTATCTTTAATGATTTTGGTTTTCACTTTTTGATTTTGTTTCATCACAAATGACAGAAGGGGAAATATTTTGCCGCAAATCTATGAATGCTTAATCATAAAGGCGTCATGTGATGAAAACAAATTAATGATGTTATTTTTCCATGAAAATGATGGGTATTCTTGAGAAAATCTTATGCTTGTGGATGTCTCCTCTCTAGTTGAGAGGGAGTGAGGGTAGACACCATATTATCCATGTGTCATGTACTATGGCCAGGACTAACAATCGTAAGCCTAGTAAAGACACTAGTTGGGAGAATGGTGGATTGGATAAACATCTGGTACCAATATTCTTTGAGAATTTGGACTTTGAGTAGGACTAATCACCATAAGTCAAGTACATTAATCCAAGATAAGAATAGTCACGAGGATTGACATTTCCTGATGTAAAAAATTATGATAGTGGATTAGGAAATGATCATGTGAGGACATATCTGGTGAACATCCTGGTGGGGTAAGTGCCTAGAGAGGCAGTGGTGTCCAAATTTATGCGTCCCAACATTATGCTCTGATCTAATGGAGAGATAAACTTGTTAGTCAAGGCCTTACTATTTTGACAATGTTGGCTATGATGATGTAAATCATCATTGATGCTTATCAATCCAGATCCCTTCTTATATGAATATTTCAACTTGAGAGTACTTTTTTGTCTCATATGAAGTACCTCCCTAGTTTAGAGGGAGGGTCATCATCTTCATTATCACCATCATCACCACCATCAATGTCATCATTATTGTCATCATTTCATTATTGTCATAATCACCATTCATGTCTTCTTCTTCTTCTTCATCATCATCATCATCATCATCATCATCATGATTATGGATATTGTCATCAATTGTTCATAATTATAGGCATCATAAGAAATATCATCAACCTAAAAAATGTTACGAGTGCTCGAAAAAGGTTGTTAGGACACATGATATATGCAAGAAAAATAACAACTTTATTTTTGTTTGATTTAAGGCTTCTGTGGAAGTTTTTTGCAGTGGTGTGATCAGGATTGTCCACAGTTTTTTGTTCATTGTGTCGACGTTTCAAACCCCAAAGGGGGTCCATCATCAGGGCAAATCAGAGATGATCGATGATCATCATCATTACTACCATTATCATCGTCATTATAATTGTCATCATTCCCATCATCATAACTAATATAATTTTTATTATAATTGTTGTCATCCTCATCATGAACATCATAATCATCATTCATGCCATTATTGTTCTTGATGATGACTAAGATGAAAATAATGATAATGATGATCAGATGATGATGACTTGGAAGATGACGCCAAAGATAATTATTATGATTTTTAGAGATGATCGATGATCATCATCATTGCTACCATTATCATCGTCATTATAATTATCATCATTCCCATCATCATATCTAATATAATTTTTATTATAATTGTTGTCATCCTCATCATGAACATCATAATCATCATTCATGCCATTATTGTTCTTGATGATGACTAAGATGAAAATAATGATAATGATGATCAGATGATGATGACTTGGAAGATGACGCCAAAGATAATTATTATGATTTTGACCATGACAACATTTAAAATTTGGGAAGAGTGGCCAAGGTCATTAGCATCATCATCATCATTGTCATTGTAACTCTCATCATCTTTATTATCATTGTCCTTATCATAACAATCACAATTCATGTCATCGTCATCATATTCATTATCATCATCGTTATAATTATTGACATTGTTATCAGTTGTTCATAATTTTCAATGTCATAAGAAATATCATCAATGCAAAAAAATATGATGTGCGTTGGCAAAGGGATGCATAGTTGAACAAAAAAAATGGGGGTAAAAGTAGACGTAAATTTGGATGAAGAGTGGACACAACATAAGTAGATGTAGAGCAAGACAGAAAAATTGACACAAAAGTGGATGAAAAATTAGATGCGATAGTTGATGCAAACTTGAACACAAAATAGGATTCAAACACGGATGAAAAAGTGGAAGAAATCATGGGCACAATAATAGGCATAAAACTTAGCATGAATTGTGGTGAAACAAATGTGGATACTACAATGAATGTAAAAAAAAGGACACAAAATTGAATGCAAAAAGGAGGAAAAATTGGATGAAAAAAGGGATGTAAACATGGGCCAAACATGGGTGCAATAGTGAACACAAAATTAGTTGCAAAATTGGACCAATCAAAAGTGGATGTAAAAGTAGATTTGAAATGGGATGCAAAAAACATAAACAATATTTGATGCAAACTTGGACACAAAAGAGGATACAAATGTGGATGCAATAGTGGAAGAAAATGTCGGTTGCAACGATAGGCATAAGATATGGCACAAATCATAGCACAAAAAAAAAGTGGATGTAATAATAGACAAAAAAAAGATGCAAACTTAGATGCAAGACAAGATGTTATAAGGGATGTAAAAGTGGATGCAAAAACGGGTGCAACATGAGAAACAAAATTGGATGCAATGGAAGTACATGCAAAAGAAGATACGAAATGAGATGCAAAACCCAACACAAAAGTGGATGCACAAACAGATGCAATGTTTTATGCAAAAGAGGATGTGAAGATGGATGCAAAATTGGATGAAAACGTGGGTACAATAGTAAGTACAAAACATGGCACAAATTGTGTCACAACAAAAGTGGATGTAATGATAGATACAAAAAAAGAAGCAAATGAAGATGAAAAATAGGATTCAAAAAGGGATGTAAAAATGGGCATAAACATGGGTGCAACAATGGATGTAAAATATGATGCAAAAGTTGATGCAACAAAATTCTATGCAAAAGTAGATGCAATACAAGACACAAAACCTTATGCAAATCTTGACACAAAAGTGGATATAAAAAGGGATTCAAAATAGATGTAAAATTCGATGAAAACCTAGATGTATATGAGGATGCAATCATGGATGCAAATTTAGAAACAAAAAAGGGTGAAAAGGGAGGTGTCAAACTAGGTGAAAATCATGGCACAAGAAAAATAGATGCAATAGTGGACACAATAACAGATGAAAAAGAGGATGTAAATATGGATGAAAAACAAGATATAAAAAGCAATGCAACAAAAGTAGATGCAAAAACTAGACACAAACCTCGAAGCAAAACTTGGAACAAAGTGGATGCAAAAAATATGCAAAAATGGATGCAAAAAATGATTTAAAAAATGATGCAAAAGTTGATGCAAGTGTAGGCACAAAAAGTGGATGCAATAGAGGATACAAAAGATGGTGAAACAGAATTAGGTGCCAAACTTGATGCAAAACATGGTGTAAAGGATGGCATAAAACTTGGCATAAAACGTGGCGTAAAACTTGGTGTAAAATCTGGTGCAAAACCTATTACAATACCTGGTGCTAAACTTGATGTAAGACTTGGTGCAAAACTCGGTGAAAACTTTGCATCAAGTTTTGCACCATATTTGATAAATGGACACAAATAGCACCAAAAATGGTCTCTAGACGCAAAAAAGGAAGCAAAAAGGGATGCTAATCACAGGGTCTTGTTGTAGTGAACCAAGGCTCCAGAGCATTTGTCCAACCAAGGCTCCAGGAACTAGTAACTCAATCCAAGCTAAGGAAACATGAGAAGCAACCAAAAACTCAATAATGAAATGAACCCACAATCACCATGTCTATTTAAGAAATGGTAAGGCTAGGAAATCCACTGTCAATCCATGCAATCCTCCATGCCATTGACAGATCATGACCAAGAATCCACATGCATGTGCTATGCATGGAAAAACTAGCGAAGAAATCATACATGTAACTCGTTACCTACAAGAAAATCTGATGTAGCTGCTGATCCTAACTCCCTCTTGCAATTTCCTGCTCTTCTTTTACCTTCTTGCTCCAAGAATCCAAGTATTCCACACGCTCCAAGAGTGCTCCAAGAAAACTCTAAGTCTCCAAGAGTATTTGAGAGAGAGAGAGAATAATGAGAGAGCTCCAAAACTGAACTGATCAAGCTTGAGTCAAGGCTTTCCAATGGATTCTAAGAAGCCTTTTTTATCAATGATGCCTCTTTTTTCTTCAATTTCCATTATTTTCCTTCATTTTCCTCCTCACATGCAACCTGTGGCCTTTCACCTCCCTTTTCTCCTAATTTCCATTATTTTCATAAATGAATGTGCAAAAAATGCCATTTTTCCTTTCCAAAGCCTTAGCAATTGCCTTTGCTACTTTCCTTAGCCATAATAAACTGAATCGAAACCCACTAGGATGTTTCCCTCTCCATTCAACTTGGAATACGTGTCCCATCATCCATGGCCTTATATATTACATGAGCTTTTAACCAGGGTTGTTACAGGTTTGGTCTCTTTGAACTCTGAGTTATGTAAAGAGAAGCAGGGAGTTGAATGTGATATCGGATCCGCTCCATATCGGAGCTGCCTAATATCATAACTGTTTCATTTTGTCTCATTTTTAGATTTCTGATGAGTTGACCTCCGACACCACTCAGTTCTTTCCACGTATAAGTAATACCATTGAGCTCTTGCAACAATGAAACCAAAGTGTGACAAATGACGGACGCGGATGAATATCGGAGGTTGGAACACATCGAAAGTCGAAGGGGGAGGTGGATTGGGATATCAACATGGATAGAATATCAGAGGTCATAGGGAGTGTTGTATCGCTTATCGGAGTTTGAAGTTTTTAAAATCTTTCGTAGGTGAAAATTTTTGATCACTGATACTTGGGAGTGGAAGAAATGATGTGGCAGGTGGGTCCAACAAATATCGAAAATTTGGTTTATCACAATTTCATAATGTGACTCGTAACAAAAACTCCGATATGGGTATTTCTATGATAGTGTATTATTATACACATTGTGTGTTATTTGCGATAGTTTTCACTTTATATTTATCTAACTTTGGCTATAAAGGTTTTCAAAATAATACTTTGATAGTCTAAAGTTCCGGTATTTGTTTATCAAAGAGTCATTGCCACATGGTGTAACATGAGCTTGGTCTCGGGGAATATTTACTAATTAATCATAATCATTTAAGATTTAAAACAAAGTTTTATTAACAACAAACTTATTAAGATCAAGGCAAACTAAATCTTTAGCGCTGTAGTGGATCATTTGTTCGATTGAGATCAGAAGGAAAAGATCTTTCATAATCGACCTTGACTTTATCCCGGAAATTTAAATAATAGAACCCATCAATGTTTTATTGGAAATAATCCAAATCATAACCAATCACAAAGAAAAGCCACAACAAATATCCTGAGAACCTTATAATAGTGACTTTCCATAACTTTATAAGAACGATGAAAAAATAGTGAAATGATTGAGAATCGAATCAAATACGACAAAGGAGCATGTAACAATAGTATAATGAACTTGCAATGAACATTTAACAATACTATAATAAACTTGGAAAGAGTATTTAATTGAAATGAATATACAACTAGTTAGAGATAGACAAGTATAGGAGGCAAATCTTGGAAGACATGATGAGTAGATGCCTTTACATTTAATAATGAACATCTGATAAAGACACATGGCAACATACGATTGGTTTTGATAAAGGTGCAGTGCCATATGATGTCAGAATGACGTGGGGGCACGATAGGATAGATGCCAAGCATTTTGGGTGTTTTGAGGGGCCTAAGGGGACAATTATGGGTGACACATATCTCATGAGGTGCCACGTGGAGTGATGACATCATATCAGAGGTTGAAGATGTCGGCACTTTATAACATTTGGTGATTGGAAACTTCTGATATTGGGCTAGCACATGGTCGAGAAGCATTTAAAGGACCCATGGCATAAAGCAAAATCAGGGCATCGACACATTGGAAGGTGGGCGAATTGGAGAATCAAAACTTCTTAAGCTGACAACCTTTGAAAATTTGTGATATGCATAAAGTGTTGATAGCGTTAAAAACCATCAGGGAGCGCTGATAAAGATTAACAAAGGATTTCATCACAAAACCAAAGGTTGATGGGTCCTTTTCTCTCTCCTCTAGCGGGACATGTGGCAGCATATGATTGGTTCTGATAAATATACAGTAGCATCTGACATCAACATGATGTGGCGGTACGACAGGACATGTGGTATGAAGTTTTGGCATTTTGAGGGGCTTAAGGGGACAAATTTGGGTGACATGTGGCACCACTCATGAGGTGCCACATGGAATAGGATGACGTCATATCGGAGGTTGAAGATTGTAATATTGGCATATCAGTAGTCAGGATGTCGGAGGTCTTGCATATTAGCGCATCGCATATCAAAGGTCAAACATATTGGCAATCGCAACATCAGCGCATCACGTACATCGGTTCATCGAAATATCAGAGTGTCGACACATTGGAAGGTCTTCGAATCATAACTTCTTAAGGTGACAACCTTTAAAAAGTTGTGATATGCATAAAGTGTCAATATCGTTAAAAACTATCGGGGAGCTTCGATAAATATTAACAAAGGATTTCATCGCAAAACCAAAGGTTGATGGGCCCTTTTCTCTCTCCTCTAGTGTGGCACGTGGAAGCATATGATTGGTTTTGATAAGCTATAAATGGTAGCATATGATTGGCTGTGATAAAGACACATGGAAACATATGATTGGTTCCAATAAAGCTACAATGGTATCTGACGCCAGCATCACGTGGTGATACAACATGACACGTGGCAAGTAGTTTTGACATTCTGAGGGGCCTAAGGGGTCAAATCTGGGTGACACGTGACACCACTCATGAGGTGCCACATGGAATATGATGATGTCATATCGGAGGTTGGCATATCAGAGGTTGAAGATGTCGGCACTTTATAACAGTTGGTGATTGGAAACTTCCAATAAGGGGGCTCCGATATTGGGATGGCACTTGGTCGAGAAGTGTTTAAAGGACCTAGGGCGTAAAGAACTTAACAAAGGAGAAATAGCCCCCGACAGGAACAAAACGCCTTGGCACCTTAAGTCTAAGCGATAGGTCATAGGTAGTGGTCCTATGATAAGAAATTCGGGGAGGATCTAAGCGCAAAAGGGCCAAGGACATTGGAACTGAGTGTTTTCATAATGTCTTTGCAAATTAAGTTTGGATGAGTTAAAGCTCTGATATAGCACTATGGTAATGTTATAGGACATGTTGGGTTCTGATAGTGTAAAGTGGATGAGTTAAGAGATGGATGAGTCGCCAACTATAATTCCGGAACACCACTAAGGCCACCACAGTTGATCACTCCGGGCTGTAGAAAGTGTGGAATTCAAGCAGTTAAGGGGAAGAAATACTGTTTTCATCCCTAGGTTGTCTAAATTCCCTGGCACCTTAATGCTAAGAGCATGTGCATTTGGGTCTTTTTTAAACTTTGGGTCAATAACCACCATCGATAGGAAGGTTGGTGAATCAGAACTTCTTAAGGTGACAACCTTTGAAAAGTTGTGATATGCATCAAGTAACGATAGCATTAAAAATAGTTGGGGAGTGTTGATAAAGATTAACAAAAGATTTCATCACAAAACCAAAGGTTGACGAGCCTTTTTCTCTCTCCTCTAGCAGGACATGTGGCAACATATGATTAGTTCCGATAAGCTACACATGACAGCATATGAATGACTCCAATAAAGACACATGCTGGCATATGATTGGTTTTGATAAAGTTACAGTGGCATCTAACATCAACATGACGTGGCGGTATGACAAGACACATGGTAGGAAGTTTTGGCGTTTTGAGGGGCCTAAGGGGACAAATTTGGGTGACACGTGGCACCAATCATGAGGTGCCATGTGGAATATGATGACATCATATCGAAGATCGACATAGCAGAGGTTGAAGATCACAATATCGACATATCAGAGGTTAGGATGTCGGATGTCCAGCATATCGGTGATCACAACATCAGTGCATCAGGTACATCAGTGCATCACAATATTGGAGCTCGACACATTGGAAGGTCGGCGAATCAGAACTTCTTAAGGTGACAAACTTTAAAAATATATGATATGCATAAAGTGCTGATATCGTTAAAAACTATCGAGGAATGTCGATAAAGATTAACAAAGGAGTTCATCGCAAAACCAAAGGTTGACGGGCCCTTTTCTCTCTCCTTTAGCAGGACATGTGGCATCATATGATTGGTTCCAATAAGGTACAAATGGCAACATATGATTGGTTCCGATAAAGACACATGGAACAATATGATTGGTTATGATAAAGATACAATGGTATCTGACATCAACATGACTTGGGGGTACAACATGACATGTGGCAGGGAGTTTTGACGTATTGAGGGGCCTAAGGGGTCAAATTTGGGTGACACGTGGCACCACTCAAGAGGTGCCACATGGAATATGATGACGTCATATCAGAGGTTTAAGATGTTAACGGGTGACACGTTGCACCACTCACGAGGTGCCATGTGGAATATGATGATGTCATATCGGAGGTTGAAGATGTTAGCACTTTATAATAGTTGGTGATTGTAAACTTCAGATAAGGGGGCTCTGATATTGGGCTAGCACATGGTTGAGAAGTGTTTAAAGGACCTAGGGCATAAAGCACTTAATAAAGGAGAAATAGCCCCCGATAAGAACAAAACACCCAGGCACCTTAAGGCTAAGTGGCAGGTCACAGGTAGTGGTCCTATGATGATAAATGCGGGGAGGAGCTAGCGTAGAAGGGCCAAGGACATCGAAACTTAGTGTTTTTATAATGTCTTTGGAAATGAAGTTCCGACGAGTTAAAGCTCTAATATAACACTATGGTAATGCTACAGGACATATTGGGTTCCGATAGTGTAAAGTAGAAGAGTTAAGAGATGGATGAGTGAGCAACTATAATTCTGAAACACCACTAACACCACTATAGTTGATCACTCTCGGTTGTAGAAAGTGGGGAATTCAAGCGGTTAAGGGGAAGAAATATCACCTTCATCCCTGGGCTATCTAAACGCCCTGGCATATTAAGGCTAAGAGCATGTGCATTTGGGTCTTTGTTTTAATTGTGAGTCAATAACCACCATCGATAAATTGTGTGTCAATAACCATCCCTGGGATGTATAAACACCCTGGCACCTTAAGGCTAAGAGCATGTTCATTTGGGTCTTTGTTTAAACTACGAGTCAATAACCACCGTCGAATTAGTATATTCTTTCTAGGCTAACGAATTTGCTATAGTGTCATGAGGAAGAACCTCATAATGAAAAGCTTATCGGCTTAACTAGTCGTCATTAACTAACATTCATATTGATGTTTATGTCTGAGATCTGCTTACTTATGGAAGGGGTTTGAGTTACAATTGAAGGGATCTTTGGATCAAGCTCATTGGGGTTGACAGAAATGGAATATACCATTAATCGATGTGCACCGACATACATCAAATATTTTTTAAGAGAGCGTTACAGATATGTGGCTTTCTTGAAAGGTTGTTTTGAATTTTAAAACAATTCTTTTTCTATAAAGATTATTTAATTATTTTTGGTTAGATGTGTTTATTTTGGAATGGTATTTTAGAAATATCAACAATTAATCTTTGTAAAATACTTTAATTAACATATCTAGGGGAAGGGAACATTGAAGAGGACGAGGAAGAGGAAGAGGAAGAGGAAGATGAAGAGGAAGAGGAAGAGGTTAAAGTTTGGTTCTATGTAAATGTATTTAATGCAAAATTGGTAATTCATTTGCAAGGAACCTTAGTGCCTTCCACATTACTCCTACTTAAGCAAGTGTTGCTGGGTATCTTAGTCCCTGTCACTCAAGTTAAAAATTATGTTATGGGAAAATTGCATAAAAAATTATAAACTATATTTGTCAATGTTAGCTAAATTAAAAGTGATTAATTGGTCAATGAAATCCTATAGTCTTGCTTTGTTAAGAACTAATAAATTGAGATGTGAAGTGGATAAATTAATTGCTTGCTCTGCACTTGCATTTGCATAAATTTTGGTTGGTAGTAACCAATATTAAGTATACATATTTATAGTTATACTCCTACATAAGTGTTGAGGAAAATATAAATAATTGTGAGAAATAACTCTTGGTAAATATATTTATTTACATCTTATTCCTATAGATTTTGTATGCAAAGACTTGATAAGATTATTGTGGGAATATGGTAAATATGTTATTTACTTTTCTCAAAGATTAAGAATAAAAAATCACCACACACATGAATATTGCAAACATATCCATAAATTATGGCATAAAATATGTGAGGCGGTTATCACATGGCATTATCTTGTGCAAAGGCTGCAATATGACCTTCAATTTATGGCCCAATTAAATGTTTGTAAAATAGTTTTTTTTAATAATATTGAAAGTTAAATATTTATTTAGAAGTTGCATTGGTCAATGCTAAACTAATAATGGTCAAAGACTTGTTTGAATTATAGTGAGAAGTAACTACAAAGATTTGTTTAAAATATAGTGGGAAGTAAGTGATGGTAAAAAAAATATTTACCTAAGTATGGACTATTTTAAATATTTTAAATCTAGATGGTTTTCTCGCAAAGCTTAGAATAAAAGACGAGTGTAGTTTAACTTATCGATAAAATGACCTTTTTTCAGGGCATTTTTTTCTCGTTAATTTTAACAAAAATCCCATAGAGATCCTTAAAAGCTTGATTTTAAGTTGTTTAATCTAAGAATTCAAGTGCCCTTAGTGTTTTTCATGGTGTTGAATTCAATTATGCATTCAAAAATATATTTTAAATTATACCTATATTTAAAAATCATGCATGAATATAGCAACAATATCCATAAATTATGGAATTAAATATGTGAGGCAGTTATCCACATATAATTATAGTGTGCATAGGCTACAATAAGACCTTCAAGTTATGGTCCAATCAAATATTTGAAAAATAGTTATTTTAATAATATTGAAAAAATATTTATTTTTCAAAGTTAAACATTATAAATTTCATTATTCAATGTTGAAATAAAAATTATCAATGTGCAAATCGATTGCTAGAGTCCTCCCTTGGCAGGGGCTAATGAGGACAGTAGTCGTCTTGTGACAAAATGCGATCATGTCATCAAATATGGAATTGGGACTTCTTCTTCTTCTTATTATTCTTTTTCTATGCCATTCATAGTCCCCAGAGATTGGTGATCACTATGTTTACAAAATATTTATACGAGGCATATGCAGGTAGATCGGTGGCCACTACGTCCACACAATATTTGTACCAAGCATATCGAGGTAGATCCACCCGAAGGGATCACTTCCTGTCAACTTATGGAGCCTGATCCCAGGAGTGTTGACCTGTCAATAACAAAGGCACTTTAATGATGGGGAATCGACCAACTTAGCTGACCCTCAGAGTTAGTATGGAAATTGTGACTTACAAATATCTATTGTAAATATATCTAGTTGCGTAAACTCTAAATCAAACTTGAATTTTTTCCTTAAAGCGTTGATAAATAGTTTAAATATTTATGCACACCAATAACAATGTGTGTTTGGAAAGATAAACTATGTGTAATCAACTGCTAAGGTAATATATTTATAACATACCAAATATATTACAAACGTGTTTACCTGCCAAATGTATTGCAGAACAATTTGTTTCCCATGTTGAACTTTGAATTTCCTTTATTTTGTATTTTACATTTTGTTGTACTTTACATTTCTATGATACTTACAATACTCAATATATATCTTTGAATTTATTTTATTTGGTATTTTACATTTTGGTGTACTTTACATTTCTATGATACTTATAATTCTCAGTATAGATCAATATAATAGTTTCCTCTCGTTTCATTTACATTCATTTTTAATGAATAAGATCTTCATAACTATCATATATTAATTTTTTAATAAAAAATATTAAGATCAAATTAATTATACATATGTATTCCATATGTTATAAAATTAAATAAATTATTACCTTGATAAGTGTGTCTATCATAGAGCAGGGTTTCTAGAATTCAAATTTAATTATCAATAAATAATAGATGGATGGCAAATATTTAACGGTATTTAACATTTAACATTTACAAAATAGGGATTTCTAGTTTAGAATAGAGATTCCAAAATTTTAATTTAATTATAAATTGTTATCCGTTGGATGTAGGGATTTAACCTCCATAAAATATTTTAGGATATTTTTCATAGTATACACAAATCAAAGGTTGAAATTTATTTCCAAAGTAGTTATAGTTTTTTTTATCATTTTAATAATATTCATTAATTACACCTAGAGGCGCTCTACAAATGAGTATGGGGTAGATGTCTAGCTTAAATGTATAGAATTTAACATTTAACAAATTTAATCTAATGTCAATGTCGCCTCTAATTAAAAATCAATATAGAGGTAGATGTGTAGGCATAAATATTTTACATTTAGCATAAACATTTAACATTTATATGTCAGCTAAATTAAAAAATAATAAAAGGTTGAAAGTAATATAGAGTTGAGTATGTGGAGATGTTGTAGTGTAAACATTTAAATCTTGGCTCAATTAATGATTGAATTCATTAAAATATGTTTTTAATTATGCCGTAAGGTGTTCCATTTGAGAAGAACTCCCCCAGCTGCCACTTTGTCCCACTTTGCACCATTAGATCAATTGTTAGACAATTAAATAATGACCTGTTGTGGGATTGATTTCTTGAGAAAACTGGAGAACCTCTTTTATAGTTGTAATTGAATGAGGAAAATCCTTTGCGTTTTACAATTTCAATTGAACGAGGAAAACCCTTAGCATTTTATAGTTTCAATTGAATGAAGAAAATCCTTTGCATGCGTTTTCATGTCGCAGAGGAAAACTCTGCTCCTACGGTTTCTCATAGTTTAATCCCGCCAATAAACTCATGCAATGGAACAAAGACAAGATCAAAACCCCCTACAAGGGCACGATCTCGGAGCTCGAAGGCATGAGTTGGATTGGATTTTTGGATGTTTGTGATGAGAGAAAATAAATCTCAAGGCTTGGAAGGAAGGATATCGTCTTGGCGTACAGAGGCACTAGTAGTTGTCTTGAGTAAGAGCTGTCATTTAAGTTGGACCAATTATTTGAGAGATGATATGAAACGAGGTTCTTTTACAAAAGAGGAAGGGTGCACTATTATTCAGTTGTGTGGCATTCTAAGTAATAGGTAACCAAATAAATAAACAAATATTTACTCCATATCCTCATGATGCAATTGGATGTTGAAAGGTCCTTGGGTGCAATTTATTTATTGTTTTCATGCTTTCAGATGGTCTGTGATAGCCTCCCAGTTGGTGGGGAGAACAGATAACGAGATCAAAAATTTCTGGAATTCTAATTTGAAGAAGCGTTTGTTGAAGATGGGACTCAATTCCTCAACACATAAGCCCATAGAAGAAATCAACCCCAATGCTCAACATGAGTATGAGGCCTGGGTCTTGATGAGGCACAAGGCACAATGGGAAAATGCAAGACTCGAAGCAGAAGCTCGCCTCTTTAGGGAATCATTGATTATGTCCTCTACTGCTTACCACCACACCAATTATGGTACAGTGGAAACGACAACAATGCGTAGGGACAATCCATCCGTTGATTATTTCTTGAAGATATGGAATTCAGAAGCGGGTAAGGCCTTCAGTAGGGAGAATCATTATCCAAATAGAGGAGGAGACGATATAAATCTAGTAGGATTTCTAAATTCTGGACATATAAGAACTGAACACCTGCAATTCTAGACAAAGAACCGAATAAATAGAATTACCCCTGAGAAACTCCTTGATACGACCCTCGAGGAACCGATCCAACAAACATGGTATTTTGTGACGAGAAAAAAAGGAAATCATGAGGCTTGGAAGGAGGGATATAGTTGTGCATACAAAGGCACTGGTACTCGTCTTGAGTGGGCTGAGAATGTCAAGATCCTACTAACACTTGTGGAAGATTTCTTGAAGGGGCAATGTTCCACGAATTACTGCAGACCAAAAGTTAAAAGTGGTTCCTTGAGCCTTTACAGATGTAGCGATTCCACCAGGTGAATCACTTCGTATCAGGTCATCAAGGAGGTTTAATGGCTTGTGAAATTGTATAAAGGTGAAGAACTCAATATAACAATCACTGGCCATAGCTTGGCAACAACCTTGGTTGTATTAACAATCTACGTTCTCGGCAAGATCTTTAGTGGAGGTAAATGCTGCAAGATTTGAGTGAGTTCTTTCATTTGGAGGTCCATGAGTTGGGAACCATGTCTTTAGGAAGAGAATGGAGGAATTTGGGTGCAAAGTGATTAAAGTTGTTAATATTAACGATGTTATTACTAAGGTTCTTGGCTTGTTCTTGAACAAGTGGATGCACTTGATGAATCAACATTCATAGAACATAAAGTGGATCATGAAAGTTCTAGAGCAAATGTCATGGGCCTATTTTCATGTTAGGACTAAGCTTCACATGGATAACAAGAATTCTCCATATCTGAAACCCAATGCCGACATGAACTAATGTCATGATCTGGGAGGCTGCTTGTTAATCAGAAAGACAACATCCTCCACAGGGCTTCCAGGATTAATTACGAAGTTGAAAAAGATGCGAAGAAGGAAAAGTATTTCATTTTTGAAACTAATGTCTTAATCTCTGCATGAATAAAAATAATGTTTTAATGTCGTGATGTGAGATGTTGTTTTCATGATGTCATCTTTAATTGTTAAAAGTCTTTAGCATTCATTGGATGCATGCTTTTATTAAAAGATTTTACGACTGAAGAAGAGAGGTGGGTTTCATGTTTCATAGTCTGTATGAGATAGTCTGTATGAGATAGAGGCTGCATTTGGGGATCCAACAACATGTTTCATGCTAATACTCAGGGTTGAAATTGTGTTAAGAAGGATTTTAAATTATGATTAAAGTTTACTTGTTTACTTCATGTGAAGGGTATGAAAAATATTTGTGAACTCTGGCATGTCTTGGTCCCTTCACTACTACAGTGTGGCCCACTTTATGTATTAATCTTCATAGCTCCCGACAGGGTAATATTGTTCCTTGATGGCATCCTAAAAAGAACTCCAAGTGGGTGTGACTGAAAAAAACAAGGGTTCCCTCTCATCCCTCTATTCACAGTAGCTTTTCTAGTTGTACTCGATGTGGGGGGTGAATTTGAGGAGTGCAAAACTAATATTCTCCTTATTGGAAAAATATTGAACCGAAAAATATCCTTCCAATAGATTTAACCATCTATCTATGACATCTACAACTATTTAGCCTTAAAATATGGGAGTGTTAAAGTTGACATGTACCTTAAAGGAAGTAGGGCCCCCAAGGTGGTTGTTGGATGAAGATGTGTCCCCTGTGGGTATCCGCCAAATGATCTGGGAAAAGTTGTCCATCATCGTATTCCTTTGTCGTTTGAGGGATTCTTCAAGTAATATTTTGAAAAGATCCCTTGCTCACTGATCTTTATTTTCTTCCTCAATGGAAGTCCATCGGGGTCAATGATGTTGGTATTGCAATGTTTCAACCAATTCAATCCCTAATTCCTTATACTTCGACTTCATTGGGAACATGCACAAAAAATAGAGAAAGAGTAGACTGCTCTGATACCATTGATATATATTTATGAAGGAACAAGATGAAATATAGATATAAATAGGAGCACAACGATATAGAGAAAACAAACATCAATTCATTAATAATAAAACACTGATAATTGTTTACATGTAGAATGGAAATAAACTAATTGAAGCGATGGTAGCTTACCCTTGAGAAAAGATGTGGTGTCTACATGCATTCTGAACTATGTTACATTGAGTCTTGAAGGCCTATTTATTATTGAGAAACAATAGGAAAACTATAAACAAAAACCTAAGCCTAGAAGACGAAGCACCAAAAGCTTGTTGGCCAAAGATGATCCACATTGAATATGGGGTGCAAGCCAAGGAATGGGGCAATACTGAGCTCAAAAGATTAAAGTTTACTCGTTTATTATGTAGAGTGGAAAATATATTATAAATTGGTTTTCAAATCAGGCATGGGATAGTCAACATTGGATTCTATTTGCTAATTCTTTTATTTGTGAATGGAATTTTACTCATCATCGGAGTCGACATCCTTCGGTATTCCGCCCACATAGATCTTTCGGGCAATGAATTGTTGAGGATTAGGGGCTGACATCTTGGTCGCCAGATGCAGGCATACCATTATCCCATTGCCCATTTTCTTGCTCGGCTCCTTGAGAGTAGGCATAACACCAGCAAACGATTTGAACCTCACAAAGACAAATCCTTTGTTATTTCTGTTGCTTCTGTCCATCACGATGTCAAAATTATCAATCTACCTAATGACTTGATCTAAAGCGCTTCGCCTAGTTGAATATTTACATTTGTAAAGGCTCGAGAAACCACTTTCAACTTTTGGTCTGCAACAATCCATGGAACATTGCTTCTTCGAGAAATCCTCCATGGGTGTTAGTAGGATCTTGACATTATAAGCCCACTCAAGACGAGTACCAGTGCCTCTGTACGCACGACGATATCCTTCCTTCCAAGCCTCATGGTTTTTTTTTTTTTCTCTGTCACAAACTGCCACGTCTGCTGGGTCATTTCCCGGAGGGCCGTATCAAGGGGCTTCTCGAGGGTAATTCTATTTATTCAGTGATTTGTCTAGAATTGCAGGTGTTCAGTTCTTATATGTCCAGAATTTATAAATCCTATTCCTAAATGATTGTTCCTTTTTCAGTGATAGAAGAGGGTGATTCATAAGGTATGCCAAATACATTTTCCTGTTATTATCGTTGGAATCTAAAGCAGAAAACAATGCATAGGTTTTGTCGATATATATAAGTTGTGATTGAAAGACAACTGGTATTCTTAAGACGACCATGGAGAGGTTGTGTTATTATATGCCAATTTCTCTTTAGTTACTGAAACAAATCATGAGTTTAAATTACATATTTTGAATAGTCAATGTCGGAAATAAATTTTTGACATCCAATCCTACAATTTTTGTAGTTCCTGTACATCACCCCGCAAAATTCCACTTTGGATGGAAACAACCAATACCATAGCCTCGTCTGGATTAACACATTTACTTGTGTCTTTCCAAAAATCTCAACAACAATCTCTTGAACCCTTGACACCCGAGACATATTTTGGACAATTCTTGCAAGGGATTCTTATTCTCTCGATTAAGTAATTTGCTAACATTTCAAACTTTGAACGAGTTAATGTCACATTCAAATTCTTTTCACTAGATGCATCTTATGTGATAAATTGTAAATTAATATGTTTGAGAAGAAGATGCCAACTCCACCTTCACTTTTTTTTGCAACCTCTTAAAGCCTTCGTAAGGCCAACTTATCCTAGAATAAGTCATTTTTTATATCAAAATCCTCATCACCGAAAAAGTATCACCATTTGTGCCCTTGACCTTCAATAAAAAGCTATCAAGGTTACAATAATTTGCATGAAAAAGGAAATCCTCATCACCGAAAAAGTATCACCATTTGTGCCCTTGACCTTCAATAAAAAGCTATCAAGGTTACAATAATTTGCATGAAAAAGGAGAGGGCCAATGAGTAGGAGACACAAGATGTTCCTTGAATGGAGAAATAAAAATAGGCTGACTTGGGAAGTGACAAAGTACATTGTAATAATGTGCATGCTTACTAAGAGAGTTGTAATCAAGACCTCTACTACCATATTTGAAGGCCATCTGTATCTAAAGAAGGCCCAACTTACCAAAAAACATTATCGGCAAATTACCATTATTATTGATTTTGAATGCGAAGTTGATGCTTTCAAGCCTCAAATAGTTTTTATTTTAGTCAGTTTGAACAACATAAAGCTTTCTCAAAGGAATAAATTAGGCAATTAATGTCTCCACTTTACAAAATGACATGACAAAAATATTTTCTGGAAGTGATTTTATATTATAGATATTCAATTTTTTACCAATTTCAATTCTGGATCTCACTGTTGTTGCACATGATTCAACTGAGGTTGAGGTCATTCAACCACTCTACCTGAAAAATTTGGTTGCTCCCCTTCTTGATTTTGGGTGCGTAGTTTACCTTCTTGGGCGACAACTTACAGAAGAATAGGGAGAGGATTCTATAACTGGAGATGGAAGGATCATTGTTGGGACTAACACACTGATCAATTAATCCACATATGGGGCAATCTAGAGTCCCGAAACTGCTGGATTTGACATTCATGGTAACTTAGAATTCATGGTTTGTGACCCAATGAAGCTTATTTTTGTACCTCATAGGAAAATAATTTCTTCTACTGCCTTTTTGAAGAGGGATTTCGCTAAGCAGTTTGGGATTCCAGTCCCAATGATTTGACATTGGTTGAATCAACGTTGGAGAGGAAACATAGAGGTACTTGATAGGCCAAGGATTCCTTCAAGATTTGAGTTTCTCCACAAGGAGAGGAGTGCAGAGTCTTCCAATAGCTCATTGAAACTCAAGAGGGTTCATAAGGAGAATGACCAAAGCATGGAGTCATCAAACAATTTAGAGAGGTTTTTTTTCTCTAGGTGTTGGAGAAACCCAACAAAAAAAAACAATAACTTGAGGATGCATCCTCCGATATTTCTTGATGATTTAAAATTCTTCAGATCAGGAATTCCTGAAGGTGATTGGGACATATTAGGATCTAGAAACCATGAAGGGAAAAACCAGATAAAGAAGGACTATCTGTAGTGTAGCACTAGTGCACTGCGAATGGAAGATTATGTAGGGAAGGAAAACAATGTTGGTTCCGATCAGAGTAGGCCTGAAAAGAGGATAGGTGTTTAAAGGAAAATTCCATTGTAAATACTCAACATGAGATAGATGCAAAGGAACCCATTAAAGACGTGGTTTTTAAGGGGACACAAAATTTGCACACACCAAAAAAGGTGCATAGAGAAAGCATTCATGCTCATCAAAATGAAATTCACAAGGTAAGCCATCCCAGATCAGAATTGAAACTTCTGAAAGAAAAGCAACAACATTTGAATTTTGTTATTCCAAAAGTGATATGTAAAGAAACTAGCCCTTCACATCCAACTCTTGTTCACAAGAAAATCTAGCACCATATGGACATAAGTTTTCTTAAAGTGATGCATGAGGAAATTATTCCTACATGTTCCACTTAGATCTAGATGGAAAAGTACCAGCTCTTTGACATAAGGTTTCCTCCTAATCATGATAAAGGGAAGGAGAAAATAACTCTTTAATAGCTCAAGGATCATATGTAAAACATTCAAGCAAAACTTGATAATATAGAGGGAAAGAAATAGGTTGAATATTATACATTGAGTATGCAAGATGGCTAAAGGGCAGCTCAATATGAATTTAAAGAAGCTCATGTTTATAATGCACATGAGAGAAGGGGGGAGGGATCTTTGATTTTTCTAGCATTAAAGGATCCTTTGTGAAGCATTCATATGCTTAGTGATATGGATGAAAAGAAACATATGAAATAGAACCAACCATATATGGAAGAGGTGTGGTGGAGACATATAACTGAATATGCATAATTTAATTTGTCTAGTAAACATGAGATAAATAGGAGAAAATTGATCAATAGTGCACATTTAAAGGACCTAGTGCCAATTGTTTGTATCAAAGTCAAGCATATAGAAGAAAGGAGACATGGTGAAGAAAATATGCCAACCTTACAATAAGCCTTGAAAAGGCATAATGTTGAATGTGTGGAATCCAATTTTTCTGATAAAAATGAAAATTGCAATGAAAAATCATGGAATTTTGGTAATGCCAATAATCCTATCTCAAGTTCTATTCATTTAGATCTTAAGCATATAAAAGAAAAAAAGCAAGCCAAAGGGTACTTGTCAAGAAAAGTTTATTCTTTAGAATTAGACGATGCTAAAAAGGCTAAATAGGACCAACTAGCAGAATTAAAAATAGAAGAGGACCCTTCAAACAATGGTCAATGGAGGATTTTGGAATCCAAATAAGCCACATTAGCTGACTAATTCAAGAAAGCACTCAAAAAGAGACAAACAACAGTGACATAGAGACAATGTATTCAATAGAAACAAGAGAAACCCAGAATTATAGCTCGAGGGAGAGCTATGGGAAGAAAAAATTTCCGGTTGTAAGGCTACGTTAGAGTTCCGTGAGTAGTATTAGAGGAATTCAACATTGGCAATGTGATAGAATGATGTCATTTCCTAGAAGGGTGACATCTGCCCGACCTAGTCATAAAAACCAAGTGCATCCTTCATGTAGCAAACACTAAATTGAAAATATTAAAATAAAAACCATAATGTGAATTTACTATATTAATTTTAAAGTAATGTAAATATATTTACATATAGTGAGTTCCTTCCAAGAAAAAAGAAAAATATTAAATTTTTGTAAGAAAACATGAATTTGCCTTTAAAATTAAGATTATTGTTTTTGAAGCCCATGGGCCTTTGGATTGGTTGTGCTCTTTCTTGGCAAATAGGATTATTATTTTTAAGTGGATCATCATACCTTTTGGAATTCAGGTCTCTTTTACTAGTATATTAGTTATATGTTTTAGATTTTTTTGGGTATATATAATATTATATATATATATATAGATATTGGGTAGAATTTGTTTAGAAATGTGTACATATTTATTGGAATCACAAGTTTTGAGCTGTGAATGCTATAGTGAAAAGAGATTTGATCCTTCTCGAGGCTTATTAGATTCAGGGGCTAATATATATAATTTATTATCATGCAACTCATGTATTTTGAGAATTTCAAATATGTTAGACAAATAAAAATGCTAGATGGATCTCTAAGTAGACACCTCAACACTAGAAAGGCTAGACTCAGTTCAATTCATATCTAATACTTACATCCATGAGAAAAACACATTTGATATTTCCATATCAAACACAAAACACACAAAATCAAATAGATAATAGCCATTTCACCCAGAGTAAAGTCGGTTCTATTATTTTTATTGACAACTATAAAAATCCATTCAATTTTTTTACATTATTCTATCAATTTAGTTTTTTTATCAGCATCCCAATCGCCATGGGTCTGAGAATGCACATAAATCTCAACCTTTAAACTTTGCTATTTTATCTTTAGCATTAAGTATCCACAATGTAAGATTACATCATGTACATGGAAGCAAAGATGAGATTTTTCTAAACAGACTTAAGGACCTGCTGTGGATGTACTTATCTTGCAACTTCAATGTGATCAAGGCATTTTGTGCTTAACTTAGAGCCTAATCTTGGTCCTAGGATTGTGAGCTCTATATAACCTGATGGTTATTTCTAATTTCTAATACGTAAATTATTAGAATTATATATCTGTATGTGTGATTGGGGAATTTTAATTCATTTACCAAATTGATGATTTAAAAGTTTTAATTTATTTATTAAATTGAAAACTAAATAAATATGGTAAATGACATCCAAATTTAAAAAATATTCAATATTCAATATTTGACAATGGAGTTGTCTATAATGCGACTTTTTGGAGATTCCTGTGACAGAACCCGGCGGAAGAAATGAGGTTAAATTTTGATTTTTAGCAGTTAAAATGGTTTTTTAACTGCATATTTGGATTCAGCTCCCTGAAAAACCCCTGGGAGCCTTTAATTGTGCAGAAACTAGCTATCAAACTTGGGATTCCAATGAATTGCTGCCGGATTTTGACCGGAAAAATCTGCCGAAAAGGCTTTCAAAAAGTCGCGTTATAGACTGCTGCTTTGACAATTAAATAAAAATAGGTCAAATTGAACTCCAGTTAATGTATGAAACTTAAATTTAATGAAAAGTGAATGAGCAGGTGACATAGGTTGCCTCATTTCCTAAGTTACTCGAGTTAATGTATGAAATTTAATAAATTTAATGAGAAGTGAATGAGCGTCGTGAAACACAGGTTGCCTCATCTCCTGAGTTGTGTTCCGATATCTAAGTAGTTCCTATCCATTTTCGCTAATACCTATTTTGCATTCATATTTATGTGGCCTGCGTTGATTGTTTTATTGGTTTTATTAAATTATTTATTTTATTAATTGAAATTTCAATATATCAGATGTTTGATTTTTTTACATGTTTTCAATTTAATATCCGTGAGGGTTCTATTTCCCTTCAAAGACTCAATATAATTGTTCGTTCGATTTAATTACATGGTAAAATTCTCCGAGGGTTGTGTTATTTAGGACTAAATGATGTCAACACTAAATGCATTAATTTGACTAAATTCGTGTTATTTATTATTTAAAAACAATTCATTTTTATTTTTTTATAGATTAAATTAATTAAAATTAAAATTTTAATTATATAAATAAATTTATATGACTTCATTATATATATATATTTTAAATCAAATTTTATGAATTGCTTCGAGGTGACGAGGCTGCTTTTCTCTACCTTCCTCGTGCTCGACTTCCCCCTCCATTGTTCTTTGCTCCCTTCGGTCAAGCCGTTCTATTGCCGCTGCCTATGAAATGCTTTTCGTTTTCCCTCACCCCTAGATTTCCACCAACCTAGGGCCGCAGGTTGGGTGCTCGACGCTGCCAGAGGTCGCATCCCCACTGCAGACCCACTTCAAATTCAAATGAAACCTGCAGAGTAAGGAACCCGCTCCACTGACTGCAAGTAATTGTATGCCAACACATGATTCTAGTGCCACCGTTTTTGCATGCCTTCCTTTGCTCAATGCAGAGCTTAAATGAATTGGCCATGCCAACTATTACTAGACCCTCAGTTTTATAGCAACAATTTCCAACAATAATTGATTTCATCAACCAGGCATAATTATAGGAATTGAAATTGGTTTCGATCCAACCGTGGGACTGAGCCCATAGCCCATCGAACCCCTTGCTTAATGACCCCATACAAAATGCCTAGGCATTGGGAATCAAGACCCCTTTATCCATAGGGGGCTTCAATTGCTTGGCATCAATCCATACCCACCACCGATACCCGAGATGAATTCCATCTAAACATAGGTTCCCGACCCAAGAAATTTGTGTCCATAGGACCAAACTAACTCATAAATTGATCGAATGAGCTTCTCTACCTTCGCCCATCTACCACCAGAGGGTATATCTGGAATTTTTTGAGCCCTTGACTCTCCCTATGTTGTGACAATTTGTACCCCCACCCCCCCAATTCTCCGCAGACCCAACCCCTTGTCAGCTTTTCTACATCCATGGGAAGGGAATATGCACCTACCCTACTCTCTACCATCCCGACCATGCATGCACCCATAAGCGACAAATAAATCCCAAACTCTATTGACATGAGGACGAGCAGAACTATAGAGATTGACCTGACCTGGAACCCAGTGAGGCCATGCTGCTGGCGCTTCTAGAACCTGTCACCCCATAGTCGAGACACATTCAATTCCCCGACCCAAGGTTGAATGCACTGCTCCTTTCTAACTAAAATTGTGGGTTGAAGGCTAATAACATACCAGGAATCACTACCAAATTCTGAGGATGTCAACTGTCTCTGTCTATCCCAAATTCCCCTTGCACACCAGTTCCACAAGATCGTGATCGCCCACACTCCTCTCCTCAACAATCCAAACAAAGTTTTACCCTCTCCAACTCTCCTTAACACACTGCCACCCTTGTGCATTAACACTCACATGCTTTCCACCACCGCTCCAAGTGTTGTTTGCATGCAGAGGGTGGCTGTGGCACTCTTAATGATCCACATTAATCTCTAGGCCTGTACAATCCCACTAGGGTCGGCTTGCACCCTGATCAGGGAAAGTTATTTTTTATTTTTTTTATTTTTTTACATTTTTATGTTTGATTTTTTTTGTCTTTTTGATATTATATTTTTTTGTTATGTTTTTTAAAATTTTCTCTGTTTTAATATATATTTTTGTTTACTTATTATTTTTTAGTTTTTTTTCAATGTTTTCATATTCTCAATATATTTGATTGGATATATATGTCAAGATAAAAAATATGTAGAAATAATAAGTCAAGGAGAACAATTTGTTATTGATAATATACTTCCTTTGTGGTTGATAAGATTTTGGAATCGACAATTCTTTCTTTTTTGCATAATATTTAGTATGTTTATTAGTTTTTGATTTATTAAATTCAAAAGAAATATATTATTATTATTATATTATGTAAATAAAAATAAAATAATATATATATTACTATAATATATATATATATATTTAAAAAAAATAATTTGCAAATTTCAAAATCTTAAAATTATTTAAAAATGAAATATTTACACAAATTTCCAAAAAAAAACAAATGTTTTAATGTAGAGATTATCAAAAACTCCAAAATTACATATAAATTCATTTGTTTTGTAAAATTGTTCATTCATCATAACTGAAGTGTTCCTATCTAGTGACTTCAATACATTATATAAAAAGACATTATATTTAATAAATTGTTATTAATATGATAAACTTAAAATAAAAATAAATTAATATAAGTTAAATAGTAATAATTTTTTAAAAGAATATTAACACCATGGTTGAAAATTGTTGAAATTTTAAGGCTTTTCATAGAGGTGATATTTTATCTCTATTGCCATCCTTGGAATTTTAAGGCTTTTCATTTATCTATAATACCATGCCTGAAAATCGTTGGAATTTTAAGACTTTATAGAGACGTGATATTTTATCTTTAATGTCACCCCTGTTGTTGGAATTTTAAGGTTTTTTAGAGTCATGATGTTAGAGTCATGATATTTTATCTTTAACATCATTATTAAAATATGTTGACAATTTAGTCTGAAAAAAAAGGACATTATTCCAGCATCAACAATTTTCATTTTCAAGGTGTTTTTTGCACAAAAAAATTGGCTTTTACTTCCATTTTTAAAAAATGTTGAAAATTTAGCCAAAAAAACCCGTTTTTCCCGCATCAAAATTTTTAGTTTTCAGGCTATTTTTTCATGTTTTTTTGGGGGTTTATTGGTTAGAGTTCTCATTCGATCAGTAACTTTGTTTCGACAGTATACAATTATAAATACAAATGTGCCTTTTCTATCCACTAAACTAGGCAATTCAAATTCCATGCATGAATGGGTTTATTTTTAGTTGATTAACCAGCCAACTGAGAGATCTGTGAGTTAACAATAGTCATAGCTACTCAACTAACCTTTAACTAACTCAACTAACGATTAGAGCTCAATTAACCGAGTTCAACTAACAATAACTCAACTAGATTTCTAGATCTTAGCAATCAAATCATGCACAACTCTACTCCTAGCCTACAAACTCAAATTTACTGACTTAACTAGTAGACAAGGCCATGTCACTCTAGCTAACTACAATCCAAGTCATCATGCAGATGTGGAAAATCAAATTTCTAAGCCTTTCTTGCTACAATTTCAACAAGTTTCTTGTCTGCACAGAAATTTCTAGAAACACTCATTAACATCCATGCCAAGAAACTCATTTTGAAGGAAATCCAAAACATTCTTCACACCCTTGGATACAATATTCATCCATATATCATCCTTAGTAAAGAAAGAAAACCTGATGTACATGTTCCTCCCTACAATTGCACACCATATGCCTTACAACCTAGAAAATCTCCTTGTGCTATTAAATACTATAGACAAATTCTCATACTTATTAATATCTTCAATATAAAAATTGAGACAGGTAGCTCTCTTTAGGATTCAGTGTCAAGGATATTTTACTTTCAAAATTTTACCCATAAAAGAAGTGGGTTACTAAAATTCCTCTATATAGCCTTCTTTTCAAACATCCTCAATCTTATCTCAATACCAAAATCCTTCGTCCTATTCTCATCCAAACCAACCCATTCATCATTCATTTATCCATGCACCTGAAACTTCCTCATTTGTAGTGGATCCATGTAACAACTTGTATACTTGCAACTCAAGGTTAACAGAAAGAGATGTGTGCATGCTATAAGCTGATCCAAATGGACTCTTACTTGTGGCTCTTTTACTTGTGATGATTTCTACCCAGAAACCATATTCAAGCTTACCATCCCAATTGTGCATGTTCTCTTTTAGGAATTTCTAGTTAATCCTAATTAAATTTGTGTTACTGGCTTTCCCATGCCATTTCCCTATGGATGCTAATTTGAATAATTTTCCCAAGAGAATTTGGATAACTATCTATATTTAGAACAAAAATCAACCCACTCAATAGGTTAGAAAATAGATTTAACATTTGTAATTAACTTGAGAGATACTCTAACTATGGTAAGAATGTTCTCTTTAAATATCCATGGAATTATTTTTGGAATAACTTCAATCCGTTGAGGCAATTAACTATAACTGTTGTTGGCCCTCATTTTGGTCATTTTTACCTATCCTAACCCATCGATTTACCACCATATTCCATCATATTTCACTTGCATATGCTTCATTTCACTCTTATTTTGCATATTCAGGTAACTAAATTAAGTTTTTCAATTTTTATAGATTTTTGTAAAAATTAGGTTTTAAGAGTAAATTTGGGTTGCACTAAAAATTCCTGTAATAGCTTTCTTAAAGTCATATATGCAAGACACTTGGGTGGGAGATGAGTGCATATTTGGAAAGCTTGGGAACCACAAATGGATGAACACCTATTGGTTCGATCAAACTAAGCGAACACAGGCCCGATCAACGTTGGTCAAACTTGATGTGTCATTCAGAAATCCCTATTAAAAAGGGGTAGAATATTATTTATTGGGATTTTGCCTAATTTTGTGAACCAGACTTGATGATTTCGACCTAGATGGAGGGATGAGGATAGATAAATACTATTAGAGCTATTGTAGCTAAGTTTATTGATAATTTTCTTATTTAAACTGAGTTTATGAACCATTAATATATGTAATTTGTATTTAGACTATTGGAGACCTTTTGATAATTTGAAGAATACTTTCTACTGTTCTAAGTTGTTGTTAATGCTGTGGATATTTTTATAAGTTAGCTGTAGCTGAGAGTTCCTTGGGTGTACAAGGCAAGGTTAGAGGGCCCCCATACCAAGCTAAGTACACTTTTATTACATTAGTATAGTTTTAATTTTAGTATTTCTTGTTTCATATTTATTCTTCACTTATTTAGATGTGTGATTCTTTTTGTGTGATTTTCGGATGATGATTAGTTTAAAATCAAATTTTCACATGAAAGGACAAGTAAGAATTTAAGTTAAATTCTCTTTCTATCAAGTTATGAATCATAACTAAAATCATCCTTTTTGCATTTCTTGTATTATTTCTTGAATTCCTGTTTTATTTGATGCAATGGTATTGTTATTGGAGTAGATCTGTGAGGAAGGACAACGAGGATCTCCTAGGTTAGGAGCCTCTTCTCTTGCTATCTAGACATTACAAACCATTGCTCTTTAGTTTCTCTTCATGGGGACAATATGGTGAGGAAGGATAACCATGATCTCCTAGGTTAGGAGCCTCTTCTCTTTCTTGCTACATCTTGAACTAGAAACTTTTTAGTCTTTTAAGACATAGAATATATTTGTAATATTCACTTCCTTTAACTTTATAGCCTTGCCTTCCTAAATTCATTTCACCTGAAATCCATATATTTTGGACATGCTTCCAAGTCTACAAAACTGGATTGACAAGTAAAATACATGTGTTGGTTTACTTAGTAAATTGACCTTACAACTATAAAGATCCACTTAAACCCAATGCTTAAATTTTCACGTATCTCACTACTAAAGTCAAACCCCTCCTAACAAAACGCACATGTTACAATTGCGTTACACATGTGGATGGAGGTCAATAACAACAAACTAGTTAGTAGACAATTGTTTTGACACAGGGATTAGGAAATAGGGAAATGTGGGTGTCATCAAAATTATATAATATATGCCGCAAAATCTTGTCGGATATTCGATGATACGTGGAAACTAGTTAAAGTATGACTCTTATCTGTTGGACAACTGTCAAATATTCGACACTATCAATTTGACGAAGTGTCGAAGATATAATGCTCTCACCGTAAAAAAATGTTGTATCGTTGATTATCCTACGATAAACCGTCATACTAGACTAATAAATAGTCGAATATCCGATGGAAAAGTGTCATCATTTTTTGCATCTAGGTTGAAGGATATTCAATCTTTTCTTGTCACATATATGACACCTAACCATCAAACTTACTACTCCATATTGACATAACAAATCTCGGGGTCCTGTTGGACTAGAGTAATAAGATGTCAAATATCCGATGTTACAACATCACCATATTTCCACCTAAGGTAGAGGAAAAGGAATGCCCAATTTTCTCTTATTTCCAAAAGTGACTAGAGATTCAGTTGTGATTAATTCAACATCATCAGAGCCATCACCAACTTTTGTGGTTGCGATTAGTACTTTTTCTCCACTTTCATTAGCATGATCATCACTTCCACTTGCCATTGTGGGAACCACTCCATATAGTACAATGTCGCTTGAATCCTTATGAAATTCATCTCCGTGGTTAATATTAACACTGTGAAATAAATCTTGATGCTAGTCCTCTACTGTAAGAATAACATCATTTGTGATTGGAAATGGATATTTTGCTAACATCTTCTCTAAGTTTTGTGCATAATGTGCAACAACACCTTCCTCAATGTCATCACTAGACTCAAATGAAAGTTTAGAAACATGCATGATCAATGGTGAATTGACACCCAATTTAGCCTTTAAATCTTTTTATATGATATCATTCAATTTTTCTTGTGGAGTATTCACCTCTAGTGATACAGGTGTCCTTGAATATACATAACAAGATCTGTTGGGTTCAAATGGCTCTACTCGTCTAAAGCATAAGTAATGGATGTGAATATAAGACCCAGAAGGGATTTTCTTTATAGAATAATAAGAACTGTCCTGTGTTAGAGGGTTCATTTAAATCAATAATAAATTAATGTTTCTATAAGGGAATAGATAAGTATGTTTACTAGCTTGAGAGCATGAAGATGAAGGTGGATAGGAGTTAAGTTGAAGAGTAAAGGTCAATATTTTCTAGTTATGTTTAAAGTATTGTTAAAAAAATTGGTTTCCTAAATAGGAGATCATGTTTCACATGGAACTCATGGAGAAAGTGTGCAAGAGAGGACTCCTCACAAGGAGAGCCATAAAATGGAAATGTATCTCAGAGATTATTGAATGATTAAGTATGGAGGAAAAATCCTACAAAAGAAACTAGCTTAAATATAAATGAAAATGCATGTATGAGGAAATGCATATGAATATTTATATGTGCATGTAAAGGTATGCAATGCATACCTAAAGGTAACTTATAATACCTTTTCTAATGCATAGAATGGATGCATAGTTAATGACATGAGTGCTATCGTAATGGTGGACAAGGAAGTAGAGTTTTCTATAAATGAAATCTAATTATTTTGTGTATTAACCCTATTTTGAGAAATTCATACCCAAAGGTAATTTTGAGTACCTTTTATAATGCATAAAATAGATGCATGGTCAAAGGCATGAGTGTTGGTGTAAGGATCGAAAAGGCAGTAGAGCTTGCTATAATTGAAATCTAGTTATGCCATATACTAAACATAATTTAAGAATCATAACTATTTGAGAATATAATCTCCTTATATAATCTCCTTTAATAGTAAACAGTCATAACTAGTCTCTTTTCACTAAAACACAAAATTTCTCTACTTCAAATTCACAATGGAATAGGAACATAAATAAGTACAAATCAAACAATTTCAAACACAATTTTTATAGGGATCCCAACTGGGAAACCTTTTGGTTGTTTATTGATAGAAATTGAGTAATTGATCTCTTACAAATAAAACTATTTCACTTGGAGAATACACCCTTCTCCCCGCTTATCCTAAGCATGAAGTCTTTGCAAGAATGTTGATCATAGTGCCCTCTTCCCTTGCTGTCCTCTGCTCTAAATTCCTAGCGCAAACCCAAGGAACCAAGTCCCTAATTCCTTGTGCAAGAGTTGATCCTTTAGCTCCTACATTCTAGTACATGATCCAAGGGAAAACTGCCTTCTACTAACTCACACAAGCCTTCTTCTTGTTACACTCACTTATAAGCTTACACATAAAACTAGTGCATACAAGAATGAATACAATTGTGCCTTTGTTCCTTCTTTTTAACAATTCGAATGGCTAAAATGAGTGAATTTCCTAATTAAGGAATGATTTTATGATTGATTGAGTTAGAATGAGTTAACTACTCACGCAAATCGTCCTATTTCAAGTCAACCACTTGAAAATCAATCACTCATGTTTTTCCTCAATCAACTCACACAAGAAAATCAAGAACCTGACCTTCAATTTCAACACATCAGTTAACTGCGACCTAACTCATCCTATTTTTTATAGACACTCCTAAATTTTAGGAACTCGAACATGCACAAGAAGGAACTCGAGTTTGACTCCTTGAATTAAGGCACAAGTCAAGGAATCAATTTCTCACTACTATTTTCAACAAAATTAACATATCAAGTATATAAATATAAACTAGTTTAAAATAAAATATGAAACATCATATTGGTTATGTAGCCCTTAGTGCATTTGAGCTAGAAAATTGACAATGAGAGGAAACCTATTCACTTGATTTAATGTCCTGGTACATGTCAACGAGACAATTTACATCTAATTGATTATCTGGCAAAACACAGTTCTTAGTACATTTCAAGGAGATTGAAAGGGATAACTTTGTTTGAAAACAATTTGTAGTCGAACTGTAAAACTTAATTATTAAAAAAAATCAATGATTGAAGAATCTCCTACTATTATGAAATTGTCTATCCCTTTGTTTTTTGATATCCTTAGAACTTGATACAAGGCAAAAGCTTTTGCAGTTTGTGGCAACTTCAATTCCCATGCACAACCTTATATAGTATCCAAAAAAAATGATATCACAAATTTCCAAAAAAAATGATATCACAAATTTAATCACCAAACACTTTAGGCAACATTCAACTTGATCCAATATGACTGATACAACATAAGCAAAAATACTCGAGATAAAACCCCTACATTGACAAAGAAAATGATCTCATCATATATATTAGAGATAGCTACTTTAAGCAGCCTTTAACTCGATCGAATATGATAAACATAGTGTTAGCTTGTATTTTGAAAGAAGAACCCTTGAAAAATCACTTGCATTAAATCAACCTCATAAATCTATTACAAACAAAAAAGAGGTGATAATTTACATTACTTGAGCATTGCCATTCCCAGATATTGCATTGAATAAAATTTGTCGTTGAAGTTTCAGGTAGCGTAAAGATTAGAAGTTTATGAAGATGTTGAGGGAAGCAAAAAAGGCTTGAAATTGGGACTTTTCATGACATCTATTATTCAACATTGTTGAGACAATTTGCTTATATTGACGCTGGTGAAATTTAATAATGTAAAAATCTCATAAACAATAGAATAATTAAACAAAAAACACAATAAAAAGCGAGAATATTAGACCTATGGTTATCGCAGATAAAATAAAGAATACATAATTTTTCAGATAGAATAGCATATAGTGGCAAATTTGATTACAACCACCCTACCCTTTTGAAGAGCAGGCGACAATTTAACGGTCGTAAAAATGGTTAAACCATAAATAACATAAATCCAAATGAAAACACACAAATTTAAATGATACCAAACACCTTGAGCTCCATGTGAAACATGATCTCCTATTTAGGAAACCAATTTCTTTTAACATTGCAAGCTCGTTCATGGAGAGAGTGTGCAAGATTGGCAAGAGCTAACCAGCCTGCCATAGGGCATTAAATGACTGGTTAGTTTCATGCCCTTTAACTTTATAACACACCCGCGCACATAACAAGATAAATGAAAAATAATGAGATGTGTTATAAAGTTAAAGGGCATGCAGCTAACCAGTCAATTAATGCCCTATGGCAGGCTACTTAGCTCTTGCCGTGCAAGATTCACTCAGAACGAGCTTCACTCAGAGGTTAGAACGAGCTTGCATTGTTTAAAAATTTATGAACGTGGAAGCAAAACCCTCCTCGACGGTAACCCTGCCCATGAAGTAATGTTTTTTTAGGTGGGGCTAAAACTACTATGTTATTTATTTTTCCCTATCAATCAATTGTTTAAAATTGATCTTTTAAAAATATTAAATTTTCCCAAACAAAAAAAATAAAAGGAAAGAAAGAGGTAGTGTCGTAAATAAAGGTGAAAGAAAGAGGTAGTGTCGTAAATAAAGGTTACATAGTGGCTAAAACCTGCAACTTAGTTTAAATATAGCTTAATAAAACAAAAAATAATAAAGCCAAAGATTTCATCACAAAAATAAAAACAACTAATAAAATATTATATTGTTGAATACCATCACCAAAAATAAGAAATATGATTAACTAATATTGTTATATTAACATATATATATGTGTGTGTTTTATTTGATTAATATATATAATTTTCTCTAATTAAATTCATTTAAAATATTTTTTAATATAATAATAAGTCATGTAGTCCGCCTGGGGTAGCTCAAGTGGTGATGGCTGTGGAATGAGGTCTCACTAAACTAGAGACCTTGGGATCGAATCTTGTGCTACCCTCCCCCCGTAGAGGGGTGAATAATGGACATGTAAAATCGAAAATGAGAGAGTCTTACCAAGCTTATAGAATATAATAATAATATTAAGTCACATTAAATTGAAAATATTGTGAAAAATTATGATTCATTAAAATAACTAATAGAAATAGAAGTTACTAAACAACCCATAATAAGACCTCAACCAATCACCTTACAAATAAATAAATTTCAATAATAATAATAAAATAATAAAAATTGAATTCATAATGTTAAACTATTGTTAAGCGTCATAAATTTTTGGTCAAAGACAAACTAATACCTAGTCAAAGGCAAAACTGAATGTGTTATACCATGCGTGTGGCAGGTATAATAATAAACAAACACACAGACAAAGATATATATATATATATAGTGAGGTGTTGGGCTTAGAGTATGTCTTAAAATTACTTTTGATTCGTTAAGAATTCATTTTCTTAGACCTAAGGAAACAAGTTAATGACCCAAGTCCTAGAGGCATCTCGTAGGAGTAAAAGTCTGCGCGCTTAGGAACCATTAGTAAGTAATTATAGGTTGTGCAATTCTCTTTGAATAACAATGATTAGTCAACCTGCATTAGCAGATAGTAGCCACTGATAGCTGTCCCCACTGTTGGTTTGACAACTGAGTTATGATAGGTCCCACTGTTTAAAAAAATATAGTGAGATGTTTTATGCCTAGTATGAGAAGAAATTGACACAAAATAGCAAACATAATGTAGTAGGAGGGGTTATCCTTTGTCCCAAAGAAAAAATAAAATTTTCTTATGTATGGGGAATCGGATCAATCTCAAACAATCAAGTAGAAGCATATGAATTACTTCAAGGATTAATGTTGACAAAAGAACATCATTTTTATTCTTTGATTATTGTTGGTGGTTCTAAACTCCTTATTCATGATATAGTAGTTGATTCCCTTCCATTTATGTTTATCATGTGCTCAGGGCAAACAACTAAGTAGCATATGTAATGGCAAATGAAGGAGTGAATTTGAATTTGGATGAATGGAAAATGAAGGAGTGAATTTGAATTTGGGTGAATTGAGGTTCAATGAGCAAGCCTCATGGTTCCCTCCCCCTTGACATTTTCTTCATGGAATTAAAAAGGTAAAGACCTCCTCACCATGGGTACTATTTGTTCAATCAAATAATACACAACATGGAGTTGAATTAAATGAAGCCTTGTGCAATGGTGCTTCAAGCCCTTTTAATTAATCATGCCACATAAAAGCTTGAGATGGGTATGAAGAGAGGTACTAAGTAGACAATCATGACTGTGAGTGTGAAAGCAACATATAGGTCATGTAATATCATTTTCTTCTCAAGGGAGGATCCATCGTATGAGTTTGGATTGATTTGGAAGCATGGGGAGGGGCAACAACTTAGCGACCACTCCCTAGATCAATTGTACTATTTTTAAAGGTTTATGTGGGATATGGCACATGATGATGCACAAATAATTAGAATATGCATTTGGAAACCTTTGTTTTGAAAGAAGGGGGAACAGAAGCAAGTTTCTACCCTTGGTTGATAGTTCTGATCCAAGCTTAATGCATGCAACAACATGTTAAACAGGGAGATATAGACTCATGCATACTGCCTTTAGCAACCTAAAGTACATATTTCCTTGTCGAGTGGAGGATTGGAAAGCTCAATAATGTTATGTGCAGGTGGTATCCACTTTTCTTCATGATCAATTTGGATGGTTGCAGTGGAATTTGGCTTTATATATACTCCTCTATGCTTAAACCAAGCACTTAGGAAATTTTCCAAAGGGGAAAGGTGTATGGGAAGGGAAATAAAAGGCATTGTATGAGTGAGGGATGTATGTTATACTCTGCACTCAATGCAATTATTGGTGTTGTTTCGTCCCGCAATGCTCTTAATCTAAATTTTGATTTGGTTTACACTCTAGTTGTATGTGGCATGATGACAACCCCATAATATTATTTGAGGGGTTGATTAATATACATGGTATTATAAAACATTTGAGTTAGGTGACAAACCACCTTTATGGAGTTGTGGAGTAAACTGGAGAGGGTGTTGGCTATTCAGGTAAAGGAACTATGGTCTATAAGATTAGAGATGTGAATTACATGATATTTTGAGCCACTAGTTGTTGAGTTTTCACCCATCGATTTCCATTGAAGGGGTTGTTGGGCATAATTGGCCAAAGTAGCCATGTTAGTCAGAGCACTTTGGTTAGGGAGAAAATCCAAGTGGGCATAATCTTTACTAGTGAAGTAAAATTAATATGGATTTATGAAGGGAATGAAATTAAATAAAGATTTTAGAACAAAAACACAAACACATAGACACGATGAAACTTGTCTTCTATTAATAAATGTGTTGTGTTGAAAGTGTAAATAATATGGAATGAAGCAAACTTGTTTGAATGATGGTCACATATCTCTATGCACATTCACCATAGCACATTAGAATGAGGTTGTAATGCCCTTTTAACATAACCCTAAACATATATAAACATTTAAAAACCTAATCCTAAGAGATGAAACACTAAAATTTTTGTGGCCGCGATAGGGTTAGTTGGTACGTCAATTTCTTGGGGTGATAACTAGTGCCTACAATTTTTGTTTAATGTGCTCGATAACCCATCGAAAAGGTCCAACCAATAAGTACACATTCGGACCAAGCCTAAGCTAAATTTTATGGCGATTGTTTGGGCCCTTGAAACGTCAAAACAATGTCGTTTAGGGCCTCAAAACAGAAAGTTCGGGATCTAAAAAAATTGTAGAAAAATTCCAAGATGTTGAATTGTGCTTTGAGCCAATGGAATAAGTGGGTGGCCACCAATATCCACCTGGATCATAAATAGAATTTTGGGACCTGAGTATAACACTCTACAAGCATAGTTGAAGTCAATGTAGGAAATTTTTTTAACTCTTCAACTAAATCACAACCATTTAGTCTCTAGTATTATTTTTTCCATGGAAATTCTATTAGAACATCAAGACATGATAAAGAAGTCAGAGGATGGAATCTATACCCTACTTTATAAAATGGAAGAACTTCAACTTTCTCTAGGAAAACAACGTCTAAAACCTTCCTCATAAAGTACCCCTACAAGCTCTCCTTAGCCTGATATCCATAATTTTACTACAAGGAAAATACCTTCTAGTGGAGGTTATAACAAAGGTTTTTAGTATTATAAAATTGGAAAGATTTGTCAAAAAAACATCCGCTAAAACATTTGTTTACAGTAGCGTATGTTTTAGTGGATATTATAATTTAACTTCATCACAATTGAAAACATTTGGGCGACCAAAGGTTTTAGGGAATGTTTTTTTAGCAGTGTTCTTAATGGAAAAATAACACTAGTGCACTAAATATATAAAAGCATCAGGGTTGTATACATAACTAAAAGCATCAAGGTTTTGAATGAAAAGAACACAAGTTCCTGAAATGTATATCACCACGTGTGTGTATATATTAAAAAAACATCCTGGGGCATTCTTTTCAGGAAAGGCACTGGGGTGGGAAAAAAATATTGTAGGCGTGATGCTTTTATTTAAACTCGCAGCTTCTACGTATATGATTTTTATAAAAGCACTAGTGCTCTGCTGATATAAAAGATTCGATGCTATTAATTTGAATAATGCATTGAGGCTGGAAATAATATTTGTAGCATTGGAGCGCTAGTTCTATGAAAGCACTGATGCTTTAAGAATTACAATGCACCAGGACGTTAATTGCAAACAATACTGATGCTTGAAGAATATAATGCCTTGATGCTATCATTTTCAGAAAAGGCATCGGCCATGCGAAATGTTTTCCATAACGACGCTTTTAGATAACACAACACACCGGTGCGTGTTTATGTTATGGATGCACTAGTTTTTTGTAAGATTTTCTCTTTTTCAGAAACATCGACCCGTGACAGTGCAATTATTGTGATTTTTTAAAATTTGTTATTCATTGACAAAATTATATATATCTTACAACAATATTCATATAAGTTAAATTTTGATTAATGCATTTGTATATGATGTTTGGATTAATTTGTTATATTATCAACATTCACATCTCTTCTTTATAATATTTAATCATCCATATATTTAATCGGTGCTGTAACATTTCACAACGAAAATGGATAATAATAGAATAAATTAAAATGTATTTTATTATATATCAATAAGAGGCTTTTTGTCATACAAAATGATATTGTTATTGGTAACCCATTGTCTTTCAATTGGGACATTATCTCCATTACATTAAACAAAATATTTGATTTTCATAGACAATTATTTAAAAAAATACAACAACTTACAATGATAGCTAAATTGATCATTCTTTGATGGAACTATTGTCAATGCTCGAGCTACTTCCATGACTTGGATTATTTGGATGAATGTTTTGTTGATTGCATCAATTGTTTTTATCTTCTTGATCTTGTTCCATCTGCCAATATAAAAATAAAGTGTAATGAGTGTATCTACAATGGTGAGAATAATGAAAATCGAATAGCAATGTACCATAGAAAAGTGACTCATGAACTATACACGTGGTTTCAAAACCAAGACTCATTTCTTGCGTAACAACCCCTATGGTGGTGTAGTTCCATACACTCATTTCTTGCGTAACAACCCCTATGGTGGTGTAGTTCCATACTTTGTTTCCCGCAAGTTATATACCTCATTATAAATCATAGATTTAATATAAATGTTTGTTTTTTTTTTTTTTTTTTTTTTTTTTTTTTTTTTTTTTTTTTTTTTTTTTTTTTTTTTTTTTTAAATTATAAACTCAGAGAAGTAAAACAACATAGATACTTACGAATTCCACAATTAAATTTTGATATGCCAACATATACTCAGAATCCATATTTAACGCAATGTCAATCAATTCTTCTTATGGGTCTTCTTTGTATGTTAGCACCTATTTGAAGACTTTCAAGGATCGTCGCTGTAAAACAACTTAAAATATACAAAAATGAAACCTTGGGTTTTTATAAGGAAATATTAACAATTACTCACAAACTTTTATATCAACCTTTTTCTTCCTTGTCGTCCTACTTTATGTGTTGAGTGAGTTCCATTTTTTTTTTGCAAGAAAATACTTAAAAATTAATATTTAATGCTAAATTATTTGTTTATATGTACAAAGTCAATCATGATCACATACATTTGAAGCACATTGTTGTTGAGATGACTCTTCTCATGATGCAATTATGTCAATTTCCTTTACCATCTCCTTGTACATTTTTTTGGACATTCCTACTGACATGTTTCGCATATCAGCTCGTTGATCCTTAAAGATTTTCATATTTTTCCTGAAAAAAGTAATGAACTATTTGTATATTGATATACGAAAACTAAATATAACAAAATTGATATTAATAAATGAATGGTTTGTAATAATATATACATATGATTCTAGAAAAATATTTTAATTAAGAATATTACCTTTTGAATGAATTTTTTGTTGTTGTTGTTGTATGTTTTTGCACTTACAAGTCTGACAGGTCTCATTGACCATTGCTTGGGAAACGCTTCATGTAGTTTATATATAATTTGGTTCTTGTAATCATTGGATTGATTTTTGTATTGCAAGTGGAAAATCACATGTTTGTTCCACTATCCCTCATAGTTTTGTATTTTTTTTTTCCCTTTTTCATTAACCTCCAACACCACTCCAGATAAGGTAAGGACCAATTCATCATCATTTACATGTTCTATCAATTTTCTTTTCTTAGAACGACATTGATATTTTCGTTGTTGCTCCATGTAGAACATTAAACATATATGAATTAATATATTGTTTGAAACATGTTACCTAATATTCTTAAGTATATTATTAATGAAAATAGAAAAAAACTCACATTGAATTCTATTTTTTCATTCACCTAATTCATCCTTCTACACTTTTTATACCAGGCTTTTACACTCTTCTACACTTAGATTAGAAATAATCTTATCGACCTTCTTCATTTTGTGGCTTTGCATGACACACACTAACCAATACATATTAGTTAAACTTACATATAGTTCAAATATATTAATTTTGTAGAGAATTTACAAAGAACTTGTTTTTTCTATTTATTTTTGTATGTGTTATCATTGTGTTGATCGACATTTTTGTTACTTGACAACTTCTCAAACATTTTTTTATCAATATACAACATGTACCATTCAATACATAAACCATTAACTATATTGTATACATAAAATAATTTTCAGCCAAAAAGAGCTTTGGTAGCAGGCGTTGTTATTTGAATAGCGCCCCAGTGTGTTTAATCTACTAAACGCACCTGCCGGTTAATGTTCAGCAATAACAACGAAAATTAAAATTTTAAAATAATTTTAATTTATCATGGTGCAATTTGTAACGCTAAAAACACCGTTATCACTTAATGGTGTTATTTGGCAGAGGCGTACTAGTGCATTATATTACGTTGGGCACACTGATAAATAGATTAGACAGGGCCAACAAGATTCAATACGAAATGTAACGATAGTAGCACCGTCAACATTGACGTGTTATATTACATAGGGCACATCATGAAACATGCATCAATTTAAAAAAAAGGGCAACATGGTTTGGATCTAATTCAATAAGTGGTCCCCTACTTTACATGTCAAACACCCTATATATAGTAAGCACATAAACTCATTAAATCTAAAATTCCTAAAATGAAAAAGCCTAATTGTGAAGTGGTAGAGAAAGTTAAATCTTAAGGTGAAATTTTGCATTCACACAAGTAAGAAGAAACAAGGGTTTAAGATAAGTATTATTATTATTATTATTTTTAATCTAAATAGGAACAAAGATTGTAAAATTTTTTACTAATAAAATCAATTTTTTTGTAAGCTTGGTAGATCCTTCCATTTTCATTAATATAAAATCAAGCTACATCCACGTAAGAATAGTTAGGTGGCCTCAACTTGCCCTGAGGGAAACCTAGTCTATTGGCCACCTAACAACATGATATGCCATTCAGTAGCAAAAAATAATTAGTCTTTCTAGCCAAGCTATATAAGTTAGTATGTATTTGCCTTTCCTAAATAATATTTGCCTATAAACATAAGAAGAAATATTCTGAAAATTAAATCTTCCCGCATACATAATTAAAACAAAAAACTGAGAAGCCAGCTAGTAGGCTAGTCTTATCCCTCAGCAAACGCAGACTCCACTAGAGCCAGTTCCTTGGCATTGGAACTCGGAAGCTCTGTCTATGAGAGAATGCAAGAGAGGTGATCTTCAATTCGATGAAGACGACCATATTGTTTTTTCATTTGAAACTGGAGCTTCTAGAAGTCTTGTTTATAGTTAGGGAAGTCCTGCACTGTTGCTGCCATGCTCACTGAGACTTGCTCCAAGGCCTTTCCTAAGATACTCTTCATGGACCAGTGTAGGTACAAGGTCTGCTTAAAATGAGTAACATGACCACGAGTGTGCCCTGGGTCCAACACCATAACTTTCCAATCCTCCATCTCAATATCCATCGAACTAGCCTGCCGATCAAATCAAATTCCCATTCCTCAATTAACTGTCAGATTTCCTCGCTCATTCCTTCACGGTATGTTGTGATTGCATCATTTATGATGCTGACGACTAGTTTGCGACCTTTCATTTTGGCCCCAGAGGATCTGGGCTACTCTGCCTTCATTGTCTCCATGGTTTTCCTACTATAGCCTCTAACAGTCACTATCTGAGCCATTGCTGCGAACTTACAATGTGTAGTGGAGAGAAGGGTAGGGCAAATTGCTTACACAGGTGGTAGCCCGAGCCCATAAGATTTTCGCTTCCAAGGGACCATACCACCCCACACACTGCCAAGGGAGAAGCACAAAATGGTGATTTTTAGTACACAATTTGAGGGACTCCCTCCCTTCTCTTCCAATGCATGCCATCCTTTCCATCTGACCCAAACAGAGAAACAACTTCCACAACCCAGGGCCCATTTACATAACTATTAGAAGAAGGATTTAAGAAAACAACGAGGCTTACACCATAATTACTAACCCCATACCCATACCATCACAGAACCACAATTATGCTCTCGGAAAGACTTCCACGGATGTGAAGGTCATGGGAGTTGGTTTTACCACAGACAATACGGTTCTAGGATAGATAGAAGCCATGTTTTATCAAGTTTCTTTCCTTTTGGTTTTGTTTGTACTTGAAAGCCTAAAAATCCAGTCAGATTGAGACTAATTTTCACTTTTTCAGAGCTCCACATGATGTACTCTCTTCATGATATAATAAAAAAATGTTGAATTACAAAAACAAATATCAACAATAAAATTCAAAATTTTTGCTATGTAGGGTTTTGAGTGAATCACCATACTTTCAAACTCTGATATTTCTATGGTTCTAAAATATTTTGCTGCTCCATAATGCTCCCAATATGTCTCTCTTGCAAATGATCTCTCTTTTAATTAAACCCTAACAGAAATTGTAAAAAAAATTGTTAGTAAAAAATCAACGATAAATTTAAAACTTTTACTATGTAGGGTTTTGAGTGAATCACCATACCTTTCAGCTTCCGATCTTCTAAATAGTTCTACTGCTCCAAAGTATTATGGTGTTTCACAATGCTCCTAGTTTGTCTCTCTTGCAAACCACTCCCTTGAATTTTTGGGAAAAATAATGAAATGGTGAATATTTTTTTACTATTTAAAAGACTTTATGAAATGAGATTTCGAAAAATCAATTGTTGCTAATTTTTCAATTAAAAAAAAATCGTGTCTTTTTTCACTTAATCCAAACATTGGTGCGTTTGATATTAAAAAGCATCGGTGCATTTAAAAGTAAAATGCATTGACATGATAGTTTTATGATTATTATATATATATATATATTTTTCGAAGTCCTGAAATGGTGCAGTTAATATTTTAATGCAACGACGCGGCTTGTATTTAAATGCATTGATGTTGATCCAAACATTCAAAAAAGAAAGCGATCGAGAGCCTGGAGTAGACTACGCGAGAGGAACCAGATAGCAGGAGCCTAGTGCACCCTCTGAGGTCGGTAGGAAGAAGCTAGGGGAGTAGGTAAAGAGACACAACCATCCATGAGTCTGTGTGAAGCTCCAGAGTCATGGCCCCAAGAGGGGGCCATGAAAAGGAAAATCCCTTACCACCTGAGCTAGCTGCATTTCAGAATCTAATAGCAGCATGCAATAAACATCCAACAATCGAAAACCAAAAGAAGTTTGTAAAAAAAAATAGAATCCATCCCCACAGTTGCTCTTCCCACTAAAGAGCCCTGCAAAGTGGCATTAAACCTAGTAGAACGAGGGCTTATTGGCTAGTTCACATGCTTATGGACCTCACTTAAAGTTGTAGAAGCCTGGGTGTAAAGGAACTGACGTTCACTGGTCAAAGAAGGAATAAAAAGGCATTTTGTCGGCAAAGGCTTCTTTGTATTTGTATTTGAAGCAGCAGAAGATAGGAACCTCATATTCAGAAATGACCCATACTTCATGGGGCCTTAGGGCCTCTATTTGAATCAATGGACTCCAGACTTCGACCTGACTCAGGATGTGCCCTCGGCTGTTCCGGTCTGGGTGTGATTGCCCCACCTACCTCTACACTGCTGGAACCCTAAATCCTTAGAAACTATAGGCAACAAACTAGGCAAACACATCGACCGAGCAGAAAGAAGAGACCAGTACTCCTGTGCGAGAATATGTGTAGAAGTAGACCTGGAGGAAGGTCTCCCTAAAGCCATTAAACTCACGGTGGCTGATTGGACACACATACAAGTCCTAAACTATGAGCAAATCCAATTTAAATGCCGACACTACCATGGCTATGGGCATTTTTCCAAGCATTGCAAAAAGAAATTAGAGGATGGAGTTGAGAAGGAGAAAGGAGATCAATGGACTGAAGTTCAGAAATCAGGGCCAACTAAGTAGAGCAACAGGAATAAAGGGAAAGCTGTATCCACTGGGAGGTTACTCCTCCATAAACCCAAGCAGAAGTAAGCTTAGTCCCTCCAATAGTAGACATATCAACAAACCCTTTTGATATACTTAGCACACCAAAAAAACTCCAAGACCCAGCAGTTAAAGAGGATGAACAACAGGAAAATAACATGGAAGAAAATAAAAGGCAAGATGAACCAGCATCCCCAAAAGGTGCCTCTAGCTCCCCAACCTATGCAGATATGACAAGAAAGAAGACCACTGAGATATCAGGATCCTGGGAAGATGAAACATCTGAGAGGCCCTTGAAAAGAGTGGGGAGGAAATCACACAGAGAGGTTAGAGAAGAAGAAGCAAATAGACAAAAAATGCAAGGCAGCTAGGCCACTATAGAGATGTCTATTGGCATAAATACTAGAACCAGGCTTCCCAAGGGAGGTGATGTCCCAACCCCTACTAGTAAATAATCCGATTAGTCTCTTGGGATTGCAGAGGACTGGGGAACCCATCAAAATATGAAGTAGTCAAGAGCCTATTAAAATCAGAACTTCCCGAGATCCTCATGCTCCGAGAGACTAAAACAGAATGCAAAACCCTTTTGGAACTCAGCAAAGCAAAATGGAAAACAAAAGCTGGAAAAGTAGTAAGTGCTAGAGGTACATGCAGAGGGTTAGACACTCTTTGGGAGTTTGACAAATTCCTGCTTGAGATCTCCTTTCAGATGCAACACTGGATTTACACTGAACTCCGACGCCTATCAAGTAAGATAAACATTGCACTCTTTAATCTCTATGTACCTGTCCTCTATGCAGAAAAGGAACAATGTTGGCGAACTCTGACTGATTTTTTGGAAGCATACTCCCTCAATAAAATAATTATTTCCAGAGACTTCAATCTAATCCTAGACCCAAAGGAAAGAAGAGGAGGAACCAGTAGAAGGGATCGCTTCCTTCCCTTAGTGGAAAACTTGATTCAACAATGGGATTTAATGGATTTCAAGCCAAAAAAAGGACTATACACATGGACTAATAACATAATAGGGGAGGATCATATCTCAGCCAGGCTCGATAGATTCCTTCTTCAGAGTTCCTTCCTCTTCGAGAAGATGATCATCTCCACAAAAATTCTGCCAAAGTGGAACTCAAACCATAAACCCATCCTCCTTCTGCTGGAAGAAGAAGAAAACTTGGGACCAATCCCCTTTTGGTTTTGCCCTCTATGGGCAAACAGGGAAGGGTTTTTGGATACAATGAATAAGGCATGGTCCATCCATGTTCTTGGATCACCCAACTATGTTTAGGAGCAAAATATAAAATCCACCAAAACAACCCTAAAGCAATGGATAAAAAAGCCCATAGTCTCTCCCACTACCCAATGAAAATAGAGCACAAAGCAGCTGTTGGATCTCCAAATGGGCCTGGAGACTCAAGTCATAATTAGAGCAGAAATTCATAGTGAGCAAGAACACCAAATCAACACCCTCCAAACATTTAGAGAAGAGGAAGAATATTTGAGGCTCAAGTCACGCAATCTCTAGCTTGCGTTGGGAGACAAAAATACAACCTTCTTCCACAAGCAAATTCGAACCCGCCTCTCTAGAAACCACATTTCCGAGATCACCTCGCTAGAAGGGGCTGTTCTTAAAGGCACAACTTTGATAAAAGAGGAGGCAACCTCACATTTTAAGCAGTTGTTCAAAGAAGAAGGCACAGAGGATGATGAGGAAGCTCACGACTTCCTCAAGCATGTTCCAAGGATGGTTAACAAGGAGGACAATGCAACTCTCTTGAAGCCATTCATTGAAGAAGAAATTAGCAATTCCATATGGAAGATGGAACCAGACAAAGCCCCAGGACCTGATGGATTCTCAATACACTTCTATAGACTATGCTGGGACATCATCATGGCTGATTTGTACCGAATGATCAAAGGATTCCTACGAAAAGCCTAAGTGGGAGGAAGCACAAACTCCACCTTCCTAGCCCTAATTCCCAAAGAATCCAACTTGGAGACATTTGACAGATTTAGATCAATCTCACTTTGCAATTCGTCCTACAAAATACTCACCAAGTTACTGTAGGTTTTAACCATGTACAAAAATTAGTTGCACAAGAATTCTAAAACACATAAAATAAACAATAGCGAGAGCATAACACATCAAACAAATATACACAGAGATTTTCCCCTGGATCCCAAAACTGGGACTACCAGCTTGATTTTTCATTATATCCCTTTCAACATTATAATACATATTTATACATGCCAAAGCATCCAATACCATGGACTGAAAAACATCGCGTCTGATACCATGGACCGAAAACCATCGCGCCCAAAAACATGTGTGAAAATCATGCACAAAAGCATAGGTGGGTCCGCCCAACCTAACATAGGTTCCAAAACCAAAATTTTCTGGGGTGCTGCCCCAGACCCCATAGAGTGTGGTTACCTGCACCCCTCAAACCCCCTATGACCCCCCCGCTACGCAATCGGCGAAGGGGGTGCTTCGCCCCCCCTCTAACCCCCTGGTTAACTACGTGTGCTAGTCGTGGAAAGAATATAACACAACCCAACATTATCCCACTTGTTGTTTTCTTTCCATAGGGGGCCACAAGAGAGCTTAGTCATTTTTCCATCCCTAAAATGCCCATTGTCTCTCTACATCAAGAGAAATTATCAGAGCTCAGAGATTTTGTCAATGCATCTGCAGTATTCTTCAAAGTGTTCACCTTTACCAGCAACACCTTTTTGTCTTCTATCATATCCCTCACAAAGTGATACTAAACATCAATGTGCTTTGTCTTTGAATGATATGCGCGGTTCTTTGCCAAGAAAATTGCACTTTGGCTGTCACAGTCTATCCTTATAGCTACCTGTACTAACCCCATACTTGAACACAATCTCTGCAACGAAACTGCTTCCTTACTTGCATGAGTGGTTGCCATGTATTCTGCCTCTGTAGTTGATAGTGCCACTACATATTGTTTCTTATTCATCCAACTGACTACACCTCCATATAGGTTAAACACATACCAACTTGTAGATCTTCTCTGATCTAGATCCCCAGCCCAGTCTGCATCAACAAAGCCATGAATATCCAACATTCTGTCCAATCTTGTCTTCCTTGGTAGCACAAACCATAATCACTAGTGCCACGCAAATACCTGAAAACCCGCTTCACTGTTGTCCAGTGCTCCTTCCCTGGTTTTGACATAAACCTGCTCAATACTCCCACTGCATGTGCAATGTCTGGTCTAGTACAGACCATTGCATACATCAGGCTACCGACTGCACTTGCATACGGAACACGGGACATGTCCTCTTCCTCTTCTTGTGTCTTGGGACACTGTTTAGCAGATAACCTCACACCTACAGGAATAGGAACCTTCATTGGTTTACTATCCTGCGTAGCAAACTTTTGCAGTATTATCTTGACATACCTCCTCTAGTTTAACAAGAGCTTCCTCTTTGCCCAGTCTCTTTTAATTTCCATGCCCAAAATATAGTTTGCAGCACCAAGATATTTCATGTCGGATTTGGAGGACAATTGGGTCTTCAAATCCTGCATAATTTCTTTGTCATTTCCAACCAGAAAAATATCATCCACATACAAGACCAGATAAATAACATGGTCACCAATTAATTTAAAATATACACAGTGATCTGCTTTGCTTCTAGTGAAGCCAAGTCCCCGTATAAAATGTATCAAATTTCTGATACCACATCCTTGTGATTGTTTAACCCATCAGATACCTCTTTAACTTGCATACCAGTTCTTTCTTACCCTTCACCGCAAAGCCTTCAGGTTGCTTCATGTATATTTCCTCTTCCAGATCCCCATTAAGAAATGTTGTCATCACATCCATCTATTCTACCTCAAAATCAAAAGCAATAGCAACAGATAAAAGTAATCTAATAGAAGCTACCTTGGCAACAGGAGAAAAAATATCACCAAAATAAATTCCCGGCATCTGGGAATAACCTTTTGCTACCAACCAAGCTTTGTATTTCTCCACCTTTCCTTCTGCATTTGTCTTCTTCTTGAACAACCATTTGCTTCCAATGGGTTTCTTTCCAGCCGGCAAATCCACCAGATCCCAAGCCTCATTTTTGTGCAAAGATGCCATTTCATCAACCATGGCCTCTTTCCAGAGTTTTCCATCCTTTGAATCTACTGCTTCCTTCATAATTTTGGGATCATCATCAGTAATAGATAAAGCAAAATTTGAACAAAAAGCAGATGGAATATACCTTTCTGGCTACCTTCTTTCTCGAACTGATCTTCTTAAACTCGGAGTTTGAGGGTCTTCATCTTCTGATTCCTCCTCTGCTGTAGAGTCTGATTCTTCCTCCTTTAGCTCAAACTCTATCTTCTCAGGTTCCTTTGGTTGGATTTCATGTTTAATAAAATATTTCACCTCTCTGAACACCACATCTCGACTGTACACAACCTTCCTTGTTGCTGGGTTCCAAAGATTATAACCCTTTAAACCATCCTTATATCTAATAAAGATGCACTTTTCAGATTTACTATCCAACTTGGTTCGTTTCTCCTTTGTAACATGTACATATGCATCACATCCAAATACCCTCAGATGTGAAAGAAAGGGTTTCTTACCAGTCCATACGTCTTGTGGAGTCTTATCATCCAACGCTGATGAAAGTGATATGTTGACCAAGTAACATGTTGTCTCACTGACTCTGCCTAGAATTCCTGTCCTAGCTCGACACCACTGAGCATGCTTCTTTCCCTTTCCATCAACGTATTGTTCATTCTTTCTACAACTCCATTTGGCTGAGGTGTATATGGAGTAGTCATCTGCTGTGCTATACCACTTCTTACATAATTCTTCAAATTCCTTACTGTAAAAATCTCCACAGTTATCTATCCTCAACATCTTTATCTTCTTCACTGTCTGGTTTTCCACCAGAGCCTTAAATTGTTTAAACCTGTTAAAGACTTCAAATTTCTTCTTAATGAAATACATCCATGTATTCCTTGAGAAGTCATCTATAAATGATACATAGTACACAGACTTACTCAGTGATGGAACCTTCATAGGTCCAAACACATCATTGTGCACAAGCTCTAATATCTGTTTCGCCCTCTTACCACTACAGGGGAAACTCACCTGATTCTACTTCCCATATACACAATTTTCACATAAATCAAAATCCAAAGATATATTACTCATACCTTATACCATACCTTTACCATGACGTATTCAAAGGGCCTTCTCTCCAATATGTCCAAGCCTTTGATGCCACAACATGGGCTGCTCTCCAGAGACCACTAGATTTTCTGCTCCACTTTCAAGAACCACATAAATGTTGCACCCATCAACAACAGTGCTACCTTTCAGCTTGTATAGAGTTCCAATCCTAACTTCCCACATCAATACCAGTGCTCCCTGAACCATATTGCAGGTATCCTTCTCGAACACTATTTTTACACCTGAATCATCCATCTTTCTTACAAAAATCAAATTTCTGGCCAATGCAGGAATATGTAGAACACCTGGAAGCATTTTATCCCTTCCACCTTGCAACTTCAACTTTACTTTTTTGCAACCAACGATCCTAGCCTTCTTATCATCCCCTAAGAAGACATCACCGCCATCATACTTCTCATACTTGCATAACCACTCTCTATGGGGAGTGAAGTGAAAGGATGCACCTGAGTCAATCAACCATGCCTCATGATCTACATGTGTACTTGAAGAAGCCAAGTACACATCCCCATGTTCATCTGAGGTGGTTTTTGCCTCTGCAGAAGGAGCATCATCAGATCCCTTTCCTTTATCAGGAGCTTTAGATTTACAATCCCTTTTGTAGTTCCCTTCCTTTCCACATTTCCATAACACCATCTTTATAGGTTTTCCTGGAGACTTAGAATCTCCCTCTAGATTTAGATCTCCCACTCGATGACTTATTTTTGTTTCTGTTATGGGACCATCCTCATACAGACAAGGCATCACCATTCTGGCTCTCCATATGTTTCCATTTCATCTCCTCCGTCAGCAAGGATGAGACTATTTCATCAAACTGCAAGGCAGTTGCATTGCTACCTATTGCAATAACCAGACTATCCCACAAATCTGGTAGAGAACACAACAAACTAATGCACTTATCTTCATCTGAAATTTTAATATCAACAGATAATAACTAACTTACCAAAGTATTAAATGCGTTTAGATGCTCTGTCACTAAGTCTCCATCTTTTATCCTCAGGTTATACAGCTTTTTCCGTAGGAACAATTTATTCACCAGAGACTAAAATTGGTACAAAGTCCCTAACTTGTCCCACAAAGCCTTCACCATATCTTCCCTTGATACATTCAGCAATACTGAATCTGAGACACACAATTGTATAGTGATCTTAGCCTTCTGATCCAACTTCTTCCATTCTTCATCGGACACTCCTGTTGGTTTAGTACCCAGATCTACCATGATCCACTAATATTTATCCACCAACAGATCCTCCATATTGAGTTTCCACAACACAAAACTTTGACCATTAAATTTCTCGATCTCTATCTTTCCACTGCTTGCCATCTTCTTTCACCACCATAATCGATCTCACAGATCTCCCACTGAACATGGTCTACCACAGGCCCGAGTGAAACCCCTCAACAACAAAGGCATCCCTTGAAACCAAAACAACTCTGATACTAAATGTAGGTTTTAACCCCGTACATAAATTACCTGCATACGGAATTGACGCAGTGAAGGGGGGCTCCGCCCCCCTTCTAACCCCCCGGTTAACTATGTGGGCTAGTCATGGAAATAATATAACACAACCCAACAAGGGTTGGAGGTGGAGATGGTTTTCTCCAGGAAGCCCTCAACAAGCGGGTGGAGACAAGAAAATTTCTCAAGGGATGATGAAGGAATTCTGAGGCATCCAACCTCGGTTTGGTTTTGTGATCTCGAGACTAGTTTAGGTGAGACCAAGGTAGTGTGAGGGTGGAGGTGGTTTAATCTCTAGATTCCCTTGTTTGATTATGGATTGGTTTATCCCATGATATCACACATTCATTCTTGGAATATGGAACATGGGTGATTGGCTAAAAGAAATATGTGGTTCAGCCCAATCTATAGTCAGGTGGTATGTGGAAGTCCTTGACTTGGTTAGATTTTGCATATGTCAATAAGAGCTAATTTCCTCTTGTATTTCATTAGTAAATTTACTTGTTATTATGCGGATTTAATGGTTATTATATCATTGTTATTTATCTAGTTATATGTTGGTTATAAGCATGGTTTTATGACAAATTCAAGTTATGGATATTATCATGTTTGACTGATAAACGAATGGTTAATGAATGCATGACCTAATAGATGTTATTGCATCTATTGTGATAGGGCATTAGTCTTTCTTGGCAAACCTCAGATAATTTTTAGATCCCTATGTTTAGATATGCATTCATGACCTGTAGATCTCATGTTCTCAATGTGTTTGACATAATGATTGTCATGGTTAGATTCGGCTAGGTCAAGTCCTTGATTAAATTTTGTGTTAGAGGCCTCTGTGTTATTTATAATTTATGGGAGTTTCATTAAGTTCTAGGAAGAGGTTTGGATTCTAGCCCTAAAAAAGTGGCTCAAATATCGGGGTCGTTGGCACAAAACTTCCCAAAAGAGACTGCAGTCGCTGGGAAGCAGGCTTGTGAGAGTGAATGGAGAGTTCTTGTCACATGGGGACCTTTTCATGATAGCAACTTGGGGTCTTGACCATTGAAAAAGAAATTTAACTCAAGGGTTGGGCACCTAGAGTGGTTGGTTAGCTTATGGTGGTCCTATAGCACCTGAGAGAAGTCAATAAGGTCCTTTTTTGTTGGATCCATTTCCTTAAGGTTATTTAGGAGGTTGAGTCATGTCGTAGTAACCCTCAACTCATGTTTAGCTCGGGTAGGCTAGTGAAAGTGGGTAGATATGGGAGGAGGTGTGGTTATAGAGTGGTACCAGAGCATGGTTCAAATACTTGGACATGATGGGATAGATGCATGTGGTTATGCATGCATTGTCATGGTAATGGTTGTCATGCAGTGGGTCATGGTATGCAGTTGGTATTGTCATGCATCATGTTAATATATTGATATGATTATGATTATACATGTATCATGCTAATGTGGATTGATTTGTAGATGATATAAGCCTCTCGTGAACGTCATTGAGGTATATTTTAGTTATGGTATATATTTGGTTTGTTTGACATTGTATACTTGCAGGAAGAAGAGAATCAGAGATGACAAGAAAAATGGTAGATTACAGTTCACATGACTCTCCCTACAGATTAGTTGGGAAACAAGGAGATGGCTATTCTCTTGATACAGACACACTGAGGAGTTTGAGGGAAGTGATTAGAAATTGCAAGGCATACAATGAGAGGTTGGTTGAGGCTGAGGAAATAATTACAAGGGCTCAAGAAAAGCAGGTAGAGGTCATTGTTGTCATCCTTTAGAGTTTGTTGGACTTTCATAGATAGGGGTAGTTTAGGATTATTTAAGAGCATGAAGAGAAGAATAATGGAGCCTATAGTAGCAGGTCATGGTCAGAATACAAATTGGATAAGAGGGGATACAGTCAAAGGTGGAAGATCATTGGATACATCTGATAGGAGGACTAGTATGTATGGGTATCATCCTAGTTCCTCATCCAAGAGACATCATCATAGTCATCACTGCCATCATCCTTATATGACGAGTGAGTACTTGCCTAAGGATTTCAAGAAAGTCAATCCGCCTACATTTGATGGAGAGATGAAGAAGTCAGAAGATGTAGAGGCATCATTGATTGGGATGAAGAAATTATTTAGATTGCATAACCATTCAGATAACATGAAATCCAAAATAGCCACCTTCACTCTGAAAGGAAAAGCAGATATTTGGTGGTAAGATGTGAATAATGTCAAGGGAATTCAAAAATAAGAGTTGATTTGGGATGAGTTTGAGATACTCTTCAAGAAGAAGTACCTTTCTGATAGGTAGTATGATGACAAAGCTAAGGATTTTTATGAGTTGTAGATGGGTTGCATGATAGATGATGAGTATACTAGCATGTTTCTGGAGTTGTTGAGATATTTTCCTTACCTCAAGGATGAGAAAGTGAATATTTAAATGTTCATCGGTGGATTTCCAACATCATATAGAGACCGGATTGAGTTTGATGAGCCACGGTCGTTAGAGGAATCCATCAAGAAATTGAAGCATTTGTATGAGCAGTCAAAGCGTAAAGATGAGCCTAAGTGTGATTTGTAGGGAAATGAGAAAGTTAATGGGAAGTGGCCACTGAGGTGGGGAAGACCTCGGGATGCAGGTGAGAAAGAATGTATTGCTCCTTACAAGAATTTTAATGCAGCTGAGAAGGGACATGGTTCGCAGCTTGGAGAGCATCAGAATAGAGGTGATGGTATCGAGCCATTGCAGTGTTGTATAGGTGGAAAAGATCATTGCAAAAAGGATTTTCCATTATACCAAGGTGGTAGGCCTTAAATCTATAATTATTAGGAGGCACGGACAATTGGGGATGTTGGCCATAACATTCCTCAGATTTATGCAATTGTGGACAACAAGTAGGCAAATCACCAAGGAATCAATTATTGAGATGGAAGGTAAGATCTATGGTCAAGTTATTTCTATTTTTATTTACCATGGATATAATTATAGTTATGTTAATCCCTACCCAGTGGATAATCTTAGTTTGAGAAAAGAAGTGCATGTAGAGTCTTGGTTGGTGTAGTTGGCTATAGGTACTAAGAAGAGATTTCATCATTGGTTAAGAGCTTGTGCATTTGAGTTGAATGGTATGCCTACATTAGAACATATAAATTTCTTCCATTGGTATCATATAGTATGATTTTGGGTATGGATTGGTTGTACCTCTAAAATAACAAAGTAATTTGTTATGACAAGGCTATTGAGTGCCTAGATGGTAATGGGTAAAAGATAATCTTACAGGGAAATAAGAAACCTACATCGTTGAGGATGGTCATAGTTATGTAGGCTAAGTGCAATTGCAATAAGGGTATGTACTATTTGCAGTCGATATTTCCAGTGACAAGGGTAAGGATGTTGAGGATGCATAAATCTTCAAGAGGTACCACGTATTGTTGTAGTTTCAAGATGTGTTTCCAATAGATATTTTAGAGTTACCTCATCATAGGGAAGTGGAATTTTCTATTGAGTTGGTACCAAGGGCAGCACCATCATTAAAGGCACCTTATAGGATGAGCACACTCGAGTTAGTGGAACTGATATTGTAGTTGAAGGAAATGCTTGACAAGGGATACATTAGGCCAAGTGTATTGCTTTACGGTGCACCAATGTTTTTCGTGAAGAAGAAGTATGGCACTCTCAAGTTGTGCATTGATTACATTCAGTTGAATAAGGTAACTATCAAGAACATGTATCTATTGCCGAGGATCTATGACTTGTTTGACCAATTGAAGGGAGCAATGGTTTTCTCAAAGATTGATTTGAGGTCAGGATAATATCAGGTACGCATCAAAGAAGAGGGCATCTATACTACCACTTTTCGGACCAGGTATCAAAATTATGAGTTTGTTGTGGTTCCTTTCGGTTTGACTAATGCTCTAGCTACTTTATGTGCTTTATGAATAGTGTGTTGCGTCCTTATCTAGACAAGTTTGTGATTATATTCATTGACGATATATTGATATATTCTAAGAGTGAGGAAGATCATTTCAAACACTTAGCAACATTATTGATATTTCTAAGAGAACATCAGTTGTATGTGAATCTTAGCAAATGTAGCTTCTTTCAGACAAAGGTACATTACTTGAGACATGTTGTTTCCAAGGAAGGCATAGTAATCGATCTAGAAAAGATAAGGGTTTTCATGGAGTGGGCTAGAAGGTTACTTTAGGAGGTTCATCAAGAACTTCTCACAGATTGCATATCCTATTACATCCTTGCAGAGGAAAGGAAAGAAATTTGAATGGATAGAAGAATGTGCAGCAATTTTTGAGTAGTTGAAGCAGTTTTTGACAAATGCTCTGATGTTAAAGATTGCAAATCCAGATAAATATTTCATGTTGTGCACGGATGATTGCAAGAGAGGACTAGGTGGAGTCCTAATGTAGAATGGACATGTGGTGTGTTATGAGTCAAATAAATTGAATGATCACGAGCAAAACTATGTGACACATGATGTTGAGTTGGCAGTAATCATTCATGCATTGAAAATGTGGAGGCATTATATTCTTGGCATGAGGTTTATATTGATGAGCAATCATAGTGGGTTGAGGTATCTATTTGACCAACTGAATCTGAATTCCAAGAAATCTAGATGGTTAGCTACCCTTAGTGAGTTTGACTTTGAGATCAAATACATTAAGGGAAAGGAGAATAAGGTTGCAGATGCTCTCAGTAGGAGAGTGCAAGTAAATCATGTTGCAACTATGAGTTCTTATGGGACAAATTTATAGGATCAAGTCTTACAAGAAGGACATAAGGATGACAGGTACCAACATCTTAGGCACAAGTTACAATAGGGTATAGGTGATCGAGATGTGGACTATCATCTCACAGCAGATGGCTTCTTCAAATTCTGGGATAGGATCTATGCTAGATGACAGTGAGCTCAAAAAGCTTATCTTGAGGGAGTTTTATGTCAAGCCATATTTGGGTCACCCAAGATATCCTAATACATTGACAGTGGTGAAGAAGTTCTACTACTAGCTGAATCTAAAGAAGGAAGTGGTAGATTTTGTTGCAATATGCTTGGATTGTTAACAGTTGAAAGATGAGTGTAAGCACCAAGCTAGTTTGTTACAACTTATTCTGATTCTAGAATGGAAATGGAAGGTCATTTCAATGGATTCATTATAGGTTGGTTGAGGACATCAAAGTAGCATGATTCCATCATGGTTTCGGTTGACAGGTTGAGCAAGGTAGCTCACTTCATTCCAGTGAAGACTATGTATTCAGCTAGTGAGGTAGCACAGATCTTCATTAGGGAGATAGTGAGGTTGCACAATGTTTTAAAGAAGATTCTGTCAAACAGAGATGCTAGGCTCACTCTCAAGTTTTTGAAGGAGTTATTTGCAAGATTAGGTACAGAGTTGGCCTTCAGTACAAATTCTCATCCACAAACAGATGGACAGATAGAGAGGGTTAACATGATGCTGGAGGATATGCTAAGGATGTATGTCATGCATCAGCATAGGAGGTGGGAGAGTTTTATTCCACTAGTTGAGTTTGCTTACAACAATGGGTATCAGGAGTCATTGAGGATGAGTCTGTTTGAGGCATTGTATGGGAAAAGTTGTAGTACTCCTATTAATTGGAGTGATCCAGTGAATAGGAACTGATAGAACAGGACATGTTGGCAGAGATGGAATAGGAAATGTAGGTTATCAAGAAGAATCTAAAGGTGGTGCAAGAAGAAGAAGAGTTATGTAGACCATCACAGGGAATTTAAGAAGTTTCAAGTTAGGGAGCATGCGTATTTTTGCATCAATCCCATGAAGGAATCCATGAGGATTGGATCATGTGCCAAGTTAGCACCTCAGTATTGCATGCCTTTTGATATCCTTGAGAGGATTGGACCAGTGGCCTATAAAGTTTCACTACCTCCAACAATTGTTGGAAACTAGATCACTACTTAAAGGGGGGGGTGAATTAGTAGTGTGGAAATTTGAAACTTTTTCTACAATTAATTAATATTTTATACCATACACAAATTGAAACGCAAAACCATAGATCAGAGCACCAAATACAAACATGTAACCATAAAAACAATCAACACAAAAGACACAAGTTTTTTTGGTGGAAAACCCATCCCCAGAAAAATACCACCCTGTTGTTGTTGCACTGCTTAATTATTTTATTACTTTGTAAAAAAAGTTATACATGGATCAGTTCACTCTCATGAGTAGGGAGATTCAACTCCTTTCATATTATGCTGGTACTATCAGAGAGGAAATTTTTTCTCTCGTAGATATACAGACTACCATCCGCTAAAGGCTCCCATGATCAGGCCATCCTCACCCAACCACCTTTGGATTGATAAATCTCTTCCTTCTACTAAATATTCCAAGTCACTATCTACTCAAAGCCCCCACGCCTTCACTTCCTCCATGTGAGCCTCGTTTCATATATTTTCATACTAAACTCCTAAAACTTGCTCAACATGAGCACTACAGTAACATAACATCAAATCTCAATCAAATCATAAATTTGCAACACAAGTTGCAATCAAAACTCCACACAAAATCTCCACACCAGCTAGAAAACAATCTCCTCAACTCACTACATCAATCCACAACTCATCATCACAAACACTGCATGATTATGATGGTTGAAATATACTTCAACTCACTACTGCTACCACTGCAAACTGATTCAAAAAATTTGCATACTAAGGCTCACACAATTTGAAATATCTTCACCAAGCTCACTCTCACTCAACTCTCTCAACAATCAACCATACTAGAATTGAGCTTTCTCCAATATAAAGATGAACTCAAGTGTTCAACTCAATACCTACACAAGACTACAATCCTACTCATATGCTTGATTAGATCCAGATTCAGCTCATTGACTCAATCAACCACTAATTCCATTATCCTTTCTTATATTTTCAACTTTAATCATCTTCTAGAGGTCCCATGACCTTTCCTTATCATAAACCGAATTTTTTTTATTATCAAGGATGTTTCCAAAACACAAAAATTAGCTCAACAACATGAGGAATGCGGAGCTATTTAAGTGAAAATCCCTTATCGCTCCCATAACATTGTCCTGCATGTGAATGGAGCTATAATCGCTCCCTTAAACCTGCCTGGCCAGCAACTAGAGATTAAAATCACTCCCTTGACCCATCCTCCATGTGACTGGGGCTAAAACTGAGGGAAATCATCAATTCTTCAGTCTATAACCTCTACCACCTGTTGGAACATATTGCTCAGCACCTAAACACTCCTCTAAGCCTCTATAACATGTTTGGAACTGATGAAATAGGCCAAGAACAAGTCAGTGGCATTCTATACCTATTTTTTCAACTGTAGCACCAAGACCAACACCTCTAGCTCCGCAAGCAGTAACCACAACATCTCTAAATACCTCCAACATCTTTAGTAGCATCTCTAACATCTATAGAAACATCCACAAACTCATACAACATCAGCATCAAGGCATACAAATTCCTCCATCACTGGTAGAAGCACGTCCAACACAAGCAACCACATCTCACACATGTAGTAGCACATGCAATGTCTCCAAGACATGAAGATACATATGCAATATCTAAAGTAGCACTCCAACCACCTACAGTAGCAGCATCTCCAACCAACTCAACATGTCTGGAATCCATCTCCTCAGCAGCCACAACATCATCTCCACTCGGTTTAAACATAGGTATGTTGACATCAATGCCAACTAACAAGACCATCAACCAATCATCCATCGCCAACAATCATCACACATACATATGACCAGCAGCACCAATAGCACCAAGAGCTTGTTGACAACAATGCTAACACTACAATTCCAACAAACTCCCCCTTTGGCATTGATTTCAACCTCAATAGAAAAAGTGAAGTTGACTCATCAATCCAAAATATCTCCCCCTTTGACATCAATGGAAAAGGGCCATACAAACACTGAAGAATGATGCTAATAATATGCCATATGAAAGAAGTGCTACCCATGTCAAACACAACACCATACTGATGCAACCCAAAGAAGTGTCTCCTTGAAGATAAGCATGCATAAAAAGGAAAATGACTACCAACATCACTAGCCAAAACCATTTGGAATCGCAAATGATCCCCCTGAATGTGTGACCTCTCCTCACACCTTGAAAATGCATGGCTACCATATCATCATTAGCATCAAGCAAACCAAAACATATAGCTGCACCAACTAAAACAAACTGGAATAAAAGATGAGAAAAAACTAGAAATAACATGTTAAAGCTCAAGGACACTCGTTGAACACATACACTTTCCCATATGGCTACATAAATAATGCTGGGTTTGTGTTATATTATTTCCACGATTATTCGCACATGTAAGGGGTCACAGGGGAGGCATTAGTCCCCCCTGTTCATTATGTCAGGCGCAGCAAAGGGGGCGCAACCACCCCCCCCCCCGTTAGGGGGTTTTAGGGGGGTAGTAGCCCCCCTACACGGGGTCTGAGGAAGCACCCTGGGAAAAAAAATTGGACCCTATATTAGGTGGGTGTACCAACCTATGGTTTTTTGCATGGATTTTACACATGCTTTTGGGCATGGTGGTTTTCTTCCCATGTTATTTTTTATATCAAGGGAAATGATGTTATGTTCTAATCCAAGGTTAATGGATTGGGTTTTATGAATGCTTCAGCATGTATATATTTATTGTAAAATTGAAAGGAACATAATGAAAAATAAATCTAGTAGTCTCGTTTTTGGGATCCAGGGGAAAATATTTGTGTATTTTTTTTTTTTTTATATTCTCATCATTTTTTATTTTATGTTTTTAGAATTCCTCTGCAACTAATTTTTGTACATGGTTAAAACCTACATTTGGTATTAGAGTTGTTTTGGCTTCAAGGGGACGCCTTTGTTGCTAAGGGGTTTGCTCAGGCTTGTGACATACCCTGTTCAGTGGGATATTTATGGGATCAATTCTTGCGGTGAAAGAAGATGGCGAGTAGTGGAAAGATAGAGATAGAGAAATTTAATGGTTAGAGTTTTAAGTTGTGGAAGTTCAAGATCAAGGATCTGTTCGTAGATAAAGATCAGTGGATCGTGGTAGATTCAAGTACTAAACCAACGACAATGTCAGCATAAGATTAGGCAAAGTTGGCTTAGAAGGAAAAGAGCACAACACAGTTGTGTTTCTTAGGTTCACTATTGTTGAATGTATCAGGGGAAGCTACATCAAAGGATTTTTGGGTCAAGTTAGGGAATTTGTACCAATCTAAGTCTCTAGTGAACAAATTGTTCCTGCGAAAAAAAAAATTGTATACCCTGAGGATGAAGGATGGAAACTCAGTGATAGAGCATTTGAACGCCTTTAATACTATGGTAAGCCAGTTTTTATATGTTGATATAAAAATTTCAGATGAAGATAAGTGCATCAGTTTGTTGTCTTCTCTACCAGGTCCATGGGATACTCTGGTTGTTGCTATAGGTAGCAATACAACTACCTTGAAGTTTTATGAAATAGTCTCATCCTTTGTGTAGTGTTTTCTTCAGGGATTATTGCATCCATGATTATTTAAATCGACGTTTTGAGCCATCCACTGTGGCTTATCATCAGGATAGATAAAAAATTATATAAGCTAGATCTCAACGGGATGAATAAATAGAGGTGTGAGAGTGATGGAACTGGAATGATGGTGCCTGACATGCTTTAGGTCAGTTATTTATTTATTTTTATTTTAATTTTTTTAAATGAATATTTGGATTATAAATCAAGATTGAAATATTATAATTAATTAAATTTAATTTATTTAATTATAGATGTATAATAAAAGTTTTAGTTTTTTATAATGTTAATTATTATTGTTTTATCCCCAATTTGTTTATTATTTATAATTAAGTTTTTACAATATAATAAAAATACTTAGAATTTAAATAAAAATTCTTAGAAATAATACTTTTAGCAAAATAGTTTTTAATTGAATAATTTTATTAGAATTAATATTCATTTTAATCTTATAATTATAATATAAACAATATTTATTATATTTAATAAATATATATATATATAATAATTATATATAATATATATATATATAATAATATAATATTAGAATTTATGAATAATTAATTTAATTTTAATTTTAGTATAAATTTTAATTATATATAATTATAATTTTATCAGGTATAATTTAAATTTTTTTATTTAATGAAGTGATTTTGATAATAATGTTTGATTCAATTTTTAATGTGTTTTGGATTGAATATAATAAAAATTTAAAATTTTTATATAATTTATCAAATATTATTATTAATTAATTTCTCTTCATTATATTATTTTTTTGAGATAGTAGGATAATTTAATTTAATTAAATTTAAAATTAAAGAATTAAAAATCATAATTAGGGTTGTGATTAATTGAGAGAGGTGTAGAGAGATAAGAAAGGTTTGGGATAAGGGTAATTCAGGGGTTGTTTTAGGAGGCTAAGGTCGAAATCCAGTTGTCACTTATTTTCCATCCATCATCACGATTGAGGTTGTTTGGGTGTTTTCCTATTTCTATTGCTTCTCTAAATTTTCTATGGTGATAATGATTGATTTTGGCCACTACACTCGAGTTTTCAATACAAACATGATGATTAGTTTTACTGGAATGTTCAGCTAGGGCTGAGGTTTTTGAGCGGTTGTATTTAATGTTAGTTGCATGTTCTTGAATCCTAGTTAGGATAGACCAACCGGTTTCCCCTATGTAGGTTCTGCTGCATGAACAAGGAACCATGTAAACTCCTTTGTGGCATTTGGGATCAAGGGGATCTTTGACTAATTGAAGGCATCTTCCAATTGTTTTCATGGGTTTAGAACCACCTTTAAACCCATGAAAACTTCCAATTTCTTTCATGGGCATGAAAACAATTGGAAGATGCCTTAAATCAGTAAAAGATCTCGTTGATCCCAAATGCCACAAAGGAGTTTACATTGTTCCTTTTCATGCGGCAGAACCTACATAGGGGAAACCGGTCGGTCTATCCTAACTAGGATTCAAGAACATGCCACTAACATTAAACACAATTGCTCAAAAACCTCAGCCCTAGCTGAACATTCCAGTAAAACTAATCATGTCTGTATTGAAAACTCAAGTGTAGTGGCCAAAATTGATCATTATCACCATAGAGAATTTAGAGAAGCGATAGAAATAGGAAAACACCCAAACAACCTCAATCATGATGAAGGATGGAAAATAAGTGACAACTAGATTCCGACCTTAGCCTCCTAAAACAACTCTTGAATTACCCTTATCATGAACCTTTCTTATCTCTCTACACCTCTCTCAATTAATCACAACCCTAATTATGATTTTTAATTCTTTAATTTTGAATTTAATTTAATTAAATTATCCATAATATCTCCAAAATAATAATAATAATATGGATAAATTTATAAAGAATTTAAATTTTATTTATTTCAATTCCAAAACCACATTAAAAATTGAATCAACATTATTATCAAAGATCACCTTCATCTAAATTAAGAATTTTAAATAATATCTAATAAAATTATGAATTATATATAATTAAGAATTAACTAAAAAATAAAATAAAAATTAAAATTTAATTAATATCATAAATTATTTATATATATATATATATATATATATATATATATCTAATTTTTAAATTAATAATTAAATAAAGAATTTAAAATGAAGTATTAATTCTAATAATATTAAAAAAAAATATTTGTAAGAATTTATAAATTTCTAAAGATTTTTAATTAATATTGTTAAAATTAAATTATTTTAAAAAATAACAAATTTGATAAAACAATAAATCTACATTATAAGAAACTAAAACTTTATAATTATAACATTATAATTAATAATTGATATTTAATATTAATCTAGAACATTTCAATCTTGATTTATAGATCCAATATTTTCATAAAAAAAAAAAAAAAATTAACTAACCTAAAACATGTCGGCCACCATCATTCCAGTTCCATCACTCTCTCAAACCTCTATTTATTCATCTCGTTGAGATCTAGCTTATATATTTTTTGATCTATCCTAATGATGAGCCACAGTGGATGGCTCGAAATGTCTATTTAAATAATCATGGATGCGATAATCCCGGAAGAAAACACTACACAAAACACTGATAACAGAAGCCTCAGAACAATAGTCTCATCCTTGTTGTCGAAGGAGATGTGACGGAAAAATATGGAGAGCCATAATGGAGATGCCTTGTTTTTATAAGGATGGTCCTAGAATAGAAACAAAAAATATTCCTCTAGTGGGAGATCTAAATCTCTAGGAAAACCTATAAAGGTATGTTGGAAATGCGAAAAGGAAGGGCACTACAAAAAGGATTGTAGATCTAAAGCTCCTGAGAAAGAAAAGGGATCTAATGATGCTCCTTCTACAAAGGCGAAAACCACCTCAGATGAAGGTCAGGATGTGTACTTGTTTGCTTCTTCAAGTACACATGTAGATCATGAGGCATGGTTGATTGACTCAGGTGCATCCTTTCACTTCACTCCCCATAGGGAGTGGTTCTGCGAGTATGAGAAATATGATGGTGGTGATGTCTTCTTAGGGGATGGTAGGGAGGCTAGAATAATTGAACATAGAACATTCAAGTTGAAATTGCAAGGTGGAAGGATTAGAACAATTCCGGGTGTTTTGCATATTCATGCATTGGCTAGAAATTTGATTTTTGTAAGCAAGGTAGATTATGCAAGTGTAAAAATAGTGCTTGAGAAAGATACATGCAAGATAATTCAAGGAGCACTGGTATTGATGTGGAAAGTTTAGATTGGAACTTTGTACAAGCTTCTTGGCAGTACTGTTATTAATGGGTGCAACAATTATGTGGTTCCTAAAAGTGGAGCATAAAATCTAGTGGTCTTTGGAGAAAAGGCCATGTTATGGCATCAAAGGCTTGGACATATTGGAGAAAAGGGCCTTCGAATACTTCATGGTAATGGTATGTTAGAAGGTATTTCTATTTGCTCTCTGGATTTCAATTTGTATGAACATTGTGTATATGGGAAGGAGAATCGGGTGAGTTTCCCCTCTGGTGCTAAGAGGGCAAAAGGGATATTAGAGCTTGTGCATAGTGATGTGCTTGGACTAGTGTTGGTTCCATCACCGGGTAATTCTATGTACTATGTATCATTTATAGATGACTTCTCAAGCAATACATGGATATATTTCCTCGGGAATAAATTTGAAGTCTTTAACATGTTTAAAGAATTTAAGGATATGGTGGAAAACTAGACAGAGAAGACGATAAAGGTGTTGAGGACAAATAATGGTGGAGAGTTTTGCAAGAGAATTTGAAGAGTTTTGTAAGAAATGTGGTATATCATGACAGAAGACACTCCATACACACCTCAGCAAAATAGATTTGTAGAAATAATGAACAAGACGTTGATGGAAAAGGAAAGAATCATGCTTAGTGGTGTTGGGTTAAGACAAGAATTATGGACAGAGGCAGTGGAGACTACATATTACTTGGTCAACATATCACCTTCATCATCGTTTGAGGATAAGACTCCACATGAGGTATGGATTGTTAAGAAACCCTCTCTTTCACATAGGAGGGTATTTGGCTATGATGCATATGTACATGTTCGAAAGGAGAAAAGAACCAAGTTGGATAGTACATTTGAAAGGTGAATCTTTATTGGGTATAAGGATGGTTTAGAAGGTTATAAGATTTGGAATCCATAAACAAGGAAGGTTGTTTACAACTAATATGTGGTGTTTGAAGACATGAAAGATGTTATTAAACATGAATTCCTACCAAAGGAAATTAAGAAGATAGAGTTTGAGCTAAAGGAGGAAGAATCAAACTCTACAGCAGAACAGGAATCAAAAGATGAAGAGCCAAAAACTCTAGTTGTGAGAAGATCAGTTTGAGAAAGAAGGCAACCAGACAGGTATAGTCCATCGAATTTATGTTCAAATTTTTCTTTATCTATAATGATGATGATCCCCGAACTGTCAAGGAGGCAGTAGATTCAGAGGATGGAAAACTCTGGAAAGAGGCCATGGTTGATGAAATGGCATCTTTGGACAAAAACGAGGCTTGGGATTTGGTGGATTTTCTAGCTGGAAGGAAACCCATTGGAAGCATATGTGTGTTTAAGAAGAATATGAAAGAGAATGCACGGTGGAGAGATACAAAGCGTAGTTGGTAGTAAAATGTTATTCTCAGGTGTTGGGAATTGAATTTGGTGATATTTTTTCTCCTGTTGCTAAGGTAACTTCTATTAGATTACTTTTATTTGTTGCTTCTTCATTTGATTTTGAGGTAGAGCAAATGGATGTGAAGACAAAATTTCTTCACAGGGATCTAGAAGAAAAGATCTACATGAAGCAACCTAAAGGCTTTGTCATGAAGGGAAAGAAAGAACTGGTATGTAGGTTAAAAAAGTCTTTGTATGGGTTAAAATAGTCACCAAGGATGTGGTATCAGAAATTTGATACATATATACCACGACGTGGCTTCACCAAAAGCAAAGAAGTTAATTGTGTGTATTTTAAATAATTTGTGACCATGTTATTTATCTGGTCTTTTATGTGAATGATATGTTGCTGATTGGAAATGACAGAGAAATTATCTAGGATTTGAAAACCCGATTGTTCTCAAAATTTGACATGAAGGATCTTGGTGTTGCAAACTATATTTTGGGCATGAAAATTAAATGAGATCTGGAAAAGAGGAAGCTTTAGTTAAACCAGAGCAAGTATGTCGATACAATACTGCAGAGGTTTAATATGCAAGATAGTAAACCAGTCAAGGTTCCTATTCCTGTAGGTGTAAAGTTATTTGATGAACATTGTCTGAAGACACATGAAGAGGAAGAGGACATGTCCCATGTTCCATATGCAAGTGCAGTTGATAGCTTGATGTATGCAATGGTCTGTACTAAACTGGACATTGCACATGCAGTGGGAGTATTGAGTAGGTTTATGTCAAAACTAGGGAACGATCATTGGACAACAACGAATCGGGTTTTCAGGTATTTACGTGGAACTAGTGATTATGGTATGTGCTGCCAAGGAAGACTAGGATTGGACAGAGTTTTGGAAATTCATGCCTTTGTTATCAGAGAAGATATATGAGTGGGTATGTGTTTAAACTATTTGGAGGAGCAGTCAGTTGGATGAGCAAAAGATAGTCTATAGTGGCTCTTTCAACTATAAAGGTTGAATAGACGACAACCACTCATGCAAGCAAGGAAAAATTTTTGTTGCAAGGTTTGTGCTCAAGTATGGGGTTGGTACCACAAGCTATACGAATAGACTGTGATAGCCAAAGTGCAATTTTCTTGCAAAGAACCATGTTTATCATTCAAAGACAAAGCACATTGATGTTTAGTATCACTTTGTGAGGGATATGGTTCAGGACAAAAAGGTGTTGCTAGTAAAGGTGGACACTTTAAAGAATGTTGTAGATGCATTGAAAAAGCTTGTGAGCATTGAGAAGTTTTCTTGGTGTAGAGAAACAATGCACATTCTAGGGCTGGACCAATGAATGAGCTCTCATGTGACTCCCTGTGTGGAAAATAAAACAACAAGTGGAAGAATGTTGGGTGTGTGTTATATTATTTCCACGATTAGTCGCATGCATGGGGGGCGTTAGACCCCCATGTTTGTTGTGTGGGGTCAGAG